>MU122467.1:4005-38997 GCA_014904905.1 Wilcoxina mikolae CBS 423.85 | reverse complement strand
AACCCTAACCCTAACCCTAACCCTAACCCTAACCCTAACCCTAACCCTAACCCTAACCCTAACCCTAACCCTAACCCTAACCCTAACCCTAACCCCCACAACAACAACCCCAACCCCCACAACAACATCAATCCATCACCTTGACACAACCAAATTTCCGAGGCTACTCGACACATCAAATCTCTTTACCGTTCTACATCATGGAGTCAGACGAATCGCTCATTGTTAAACGTAACCTGGTCAAGCCAGAAACGCGTTCAGGCGTCGCAAGGCAAAAGCGCAGAATCACGCCAACGGGAGGTTCCACGCCGGTTACAATGGTATATAAGCTTCTTTCCAATTTTTGTTTTGCATCGAGCTTAATTGGTCCGTACGCAACAGACGGCTCATCCTCTTCCTCAGCTCGCCCACGAGACAAACCAAAGGAAAACCCCACCGCACCTCCACTCGCAATGTCGGATGCCGCTGGAATCGGAAGAGTCGCCACTCCTGGCGACAAACCAAAGGAAAAAGCTGCTACTCCCGCCACAATGTCGGACGCTGCTGCGATCGGAAGAGCCGCCACTCTCGCCGACGAACAAAACAAATGTGCTACCGCACCTAAGCCTAAGCTCTCAATGTCGGATCCCGTTATCCTCAACACGTTACCGAAGAATCTCCTTTTTGGAGTTGAAAGCGATGTGGCAAGACACTCCCAGAAGTTGTACAAGTGAACTGTGGTGCTGAAATTATGTATCTAGTGGGCTCGCTCTTCCCAATTGAGTAACCGGGCGTACGCTAGCAGCCTTAGCGTACGCCCGGCTTGGCTCGTTCATCCCTCTGAATGTTGTTCTCAATGTACAGGAACTTTTCGCAAACACTTTTGAACCAAACAGATACACAGCAAAAAAGAAAGCATGAAAAGACTTGACGACGAAGCAGTAAAACGAAGTGTCAACGAGGTTGCCGCCGCGGGGGAGCAGAGGCCGCCGGTGCGGCCGCCACTCCCCCTGGACTCTCCCGTTCCGGGCCGAAAGCCTTTCGCTGGGTGTAGAGTCTAAACCAATAAAACTTAAACACTGGCGCGGGTGGGTGGGTTGATGCTGGAGCCGCTGCTTGCCTGCCCACTGCCGCTCCGCTCCCTCCCTATATACTCCTTTCCTTTGTTCCAGGCTTACTCTGCTCGCCCCCTCCCTGGTCCAGGCTCACGTTCGGGATCTGACCCAGGCTCTGGCTCAAACTCAAGCTCAAATTTTAAGCTCAAGGTTGGCTGCCTTCGCCTCTGCTATCCCTTGGTCGGCCCAGGCCTTTCTCTCCTCGCTTCCATTGGCCGCCTGACGGGTCTTAGGCTTTCTCTCAGTCGTTCTCGCCGGCTCCCGCCCACCCCATCGCGTCCACTAGCCCTCAGTCAAGCTGAACCATAGTTCGACGTGGAGGACGAGATGGACGTGAAGCGGTTACGTGAAGCTGTTTGCCTCGCGATCGATTCGTACGAGTGCACCGTGACGGAAGACTTTTCCGGACTCTGCGAACTGCTTAAACATGGTGGCATAGTAACGGAAGTATGTGAAGCGCTGTGTGATGCCCTGCAGCTTTTCACAGCCAGATACGGGATGGGAAATACTCTTCTCGAATTTGGGGTTCGGAATTGGGCCTTGTCGGTCTTGGAAGACGGTGAAGAACGAGTCCATAAACTCAAGCACGGCTTTAGGGATTACTTTGGTTCCGACACTATGGATTCTCGGGGTGAAAAGAGTGGGGAGGGGCACGGTATGGATGAAGGGAGTGAGCGGGACAGGGGAGGCGGGCGTGACAGTGAGGATAGTCGTGAGGGGGTGTGCGGGCGGATGCGGGGATGCGGGAGGAGGCGGAAGAACGGGAGGATACGGAGGTGCGGGAGGAGACGGAGGAGCAAGAGGAGACGGGGCCAAGGCGGAGACGGGGGTAAGGGTGGCAAAAAGATTGCGCAAACGGAGCAACCAACAACAGAGCTAAGCGTTCCGGATCACCGCCAAAACGGTGTACTCCAGTATGTCAATCGGCCAGAATACGCGTTGCATCAGGGCCGAACCGAGGCGACCTTTGCCGCAATGCGCGCCCCTGACAGCTGCCCCAACTCGGTAATATTCTTCCATGGCACTCCGGACATTGAAATGACACAGAGTTTTCTGGAGAAAGGAGTTCGAGCAGCGAGAGCCCCGTCCTACTATTCGGTGCATCTAGCAGCTTATTGGACTATGTCGGCGGCTTTTGCCGTCTGGTGGATCGCAGGTAAGATTGTCGAGCGCGCAGCAGTTATTGCCGGGCTCTACAAACGGCTCACACGGATCGACTATCATAAGCACTTGCGTGTGAGCATCACTGAGCTGCAATTTGTTAAATGCCTCCTCGTCGCCAGTCGCTGGACTAAGGACGACCTATACGACGACAAGATCACATCTTGGTATGCATTAGACGTTGACGAGAAAGTGAAGTAAGTCTTATCCGAGAGAAGTTTACTTTTTCTGTTGGTGAAGTAATCAACCCAAATGAATATCTGCTCATACACGCAATAGTATATATCCCAGAATCTGAGCTGGGCCGCTCTCGAGGCGGATATTCGAATCTGGCCGAAGAGGATCCGGCCGCTCGATGACGAAGAGGAACAGGAATGCACCCACGATTTTGTCGTAGGGTCCACTCACGGAAAAACCCTTACCGCGTATGATATACACCATAGACATTATGATCTGATTGCTCCTCTGGGGGCACCGGCCTTTGTCGCAGCCTCAACTGCTACTGGCATCAAGCTAATGAACGACCGTGTCGTGTGCATCTTTGCATGCAACCTTTCCGACGAGAATAAAGCAGCAATTCAGACTCGGCGGGGAGCAAGCTATCGGGGCAGACGTGGGTCTCAGGGCAGTCGTGGTGTTGGCGGAGGTCGGGGTCGGAGTCGTGGCACCAGGGGTCGCGGTGGTCGTGCATGATGGCGGGAACGGTGTCAAAATGGGGTTAGAAGAAGGGAATTGCATGCTATTACCAGTATACCGAGGTGGGGAGGCAGGCAAGAGTGATTGCCAAAATCAAAGATAGTTGCAGCACTCATGGATGTAGAGTTAACCGGCTTTCAAACGCATTTGTTGGCAATGAGATAAATGTACCATATTAACCCGGCTGGAAAGAAAATTACAGTCACGAAGTTTATTAAGATTGACTGGATGAGAAAGCCCCAGAGACCTGATATCTGTTGAGAGCAAATCGGAGAGAAAAAACATAAGTGCTGAATTGTCTGAAATACATAGAAAAAAAAGAGAAAGCTTATATATGAGAATGGGGGTCATGCCCCATAGGTGCCATATCCGGGGCCCGCCTGGAGTCATATCATATTCGGAGCCCGGCATCTGGAGCCGGATATCATGATCGAGTCCAGGTAGATGGCCGGTGCTCTCGGCTCGATGCCCGAGAAGGCTCTGGCCATGTTTCTGAATGACATTGAAAGAATCCAGGATAAACTCCGAGCAGTGACGTCAGTCGACCTGCGTCAACACTCTCCCTTTAGCCCTAGAGCCTCCACAGCCATACAAAGAAAGCAAATCCAGTGCATACAGAAATCTAAATAAACAAAGTTTCAAAGAAGTCCTTCAAATCAATGCCCGGCATCAAATTCCATTCATACCCATATCCTAGACCTTCCAGGTAATTCCTTCCCGAGTCCACCTAGTCAAGCCCAATTTCCTTCACAAATTCACCGAGTTTCAGTCCCCTGAGTGCCTTAGTGAGGGCATCGGACAGTATATCCATACCTGGTATTTGCTTGACCTCGATTTCAGCCTTTGCAACAGAATCAGGAATCAAGTAATATTAGAGTCGGACGTGTCGGCTCTCAGACTGGAAGTTGCCCAAGTTGAGTGCCATGACCCAA
The DNA here is from genome assembly GCA_014904905.1 of Wilcoxina mikolae CBS 423.85. Classification (NCBI taxonomy): domain Eukaryota; kingdom Fungi; phylum Ascomycota; class Pezizomycetes; order Pezizales; family Pyronemataceae; genus Wilcoxina; species Wilcoxina mikolae. Next base: position 35,114 of record MU122467.1, on the reverse strand, counting down.
TTGAGGCTGTCGGTCAAGATGGTTCAGTTGATGCTCTGAATTGATCGAAAATTGAGCTCTGAAATGAGACCACGGAGCCAATCAAGTTGAACCTTGCCCTATGCGGTGGCTATCATCTCTACCTGCATTGTCGATTGGACAATGATTTTCTGTTCCGTCGATTTCCAGAGTACCAGTATGCCCAGCAGGTAGACCATGATACTTGCTCGAGTCGGCATCTGCCCCAAAGTTGCTATCAGCAAAGTATGTCATCGACTTCGAGTCAGATCCAAGTTGGCCAGTTCAATCAGAATCATAGATGGTCAACGTGAAGTCACAGGTAGCACAGAGGTAGCGGAGGTGTTTCACGGATTCCCAGTGCAAAGTGGAGGGCTGGTCTGCAGGTCGGCCTGGCACCACAGTCGTATGCGCTATATCTGTTCGGGTTCCGAGGGCAACATAGAGGATGTTCTAGTCAGTTCACGGAGAATGTCAGTCCGCGAAGTAACCGGCAATTACCGGAGTCCCACCTTCTGTGAATGAACCAGTCAGATTACGGATCCGTGATCTGACCAGTGTTAATTATGCTCAACAAAATTAACAGTTACTCCAATCACAAAGTAATGGATACATGAAATATGCACAATGTATGGCTCTTTCACCTCCTGATCTCTAATGTACCATATCTCTAATATTGATAGAATGGTTGTGGAAAAACCTCGGTTTTCGGCGTTTTTTGTGGGTATTTTTGAAGCTGTTCTTTTAATTTCAAAGATATCGTAAATCAAAGACAGGAAATTGAAAGAGCGATGTATGTTGCGTCCTATATATACATCTCTTGGTGATTGGACAAATTCTCGCAGACTTAATTAGACCGAGCTTTTGTTATTTTGTCAGTGACGCCATGGCTCCATGAAGTGACTGGTCGGTTCACAGAGTTGTGATAGACTCTATGAGGTGACCGGTCACCACATGGAGCCTAGCTATTCCACGGGTTGACCGGTCTCTTCGCAGACTGACATCCTCTGTGAACTGACCAGAACATGCTTCATCCACACCTGGACCCAACGACACGACACCGCCTACAGCAAAACCTTAAGACGATTAGCTGGCCAATAGACCAATCAGACGAGTCTCGGGGAAATGCAGGCCACAATGTCTTGGCAAAAACAGAAACGGTGAAATAGGTCAACAACCACCATAGTAATTGACAAGTGGATACCGGCAATCGACATTTAGCATCGAATTGACCCCGGAGCGGTACTTTCAGCAGCTCTGGACCCCCATTAGAGGTTGGACACTTACTTCAGCAGCAGAGCCCGCAGGTGACTGACTCGACTCGACGACCTAACATCCAGCGAAGATGGCGACCCAGATGGGAGAAAGATCCTCTGGAGGCACAATCGAGAAACTACCGACTGAGGAACATAGAGTTATGAAGATGGGAGATGCAGGACAAACGAATGGCACCGCGGATAATGTGATGGAAGCACACATCACTACGGAAAGCATCACTTCAAGTGTGTCTCTGATACGAAACAAGAGTGGAAACGGTTGAAAGGTGAGACATCAGTGGCATAGATCGCGCTGGGAGACAGGATAAGCTGAATGGACAGAACAATCAGGTAGCAGACTCACAAGGTGGCAGAGATAAAGCGAACAATTAAGAACTAGGTAAAAGTACTGGAAACACACACAGCGTATGAGGAAGTACAATGGCTTGGCATGAGACAGAGGTTGGAGGAGAGAGAGAGCCAATGGGATACCCACCATGAGGACAACGTACTGTGTGGGATAGGTATCACAAACATGGTCACGAAGGTTCTTGTGGAAACAGCACCATCTCCTACGAAACTACAGGTGGACAACGGACTGGAGGCCTCGAAACATGCCAGGGCAGTGTAATGGCGGTGCCAGGTGCACTTGGCCTCGTAAGTGCACTTGGATCTCAGGTGCACTTGGCCTCGTAAGTGCACTTGGATCGCAGGTGCGCTTGGCACACAAGTGCACTTGGCAGCTGAGCCCGGGTAAGCGCCCTTCATATAGAGTCACCTCGCGAAGTGCTTTTGGCACGCCAGTGATTACCTTACTTACATACCTTACCTACAATTGATATCTTTATCACTTATTCCCGTTTACAACCGTATCTACGCATATCCATCCATAAGAGGACGTACGTCCTTACACAATAATCGCTGTTCAGTCACCAGATACGTTTCGCCCACGGGGTTTCGTGATTTCCTTACTTCTCGACGCGTCGGATCTACACCGAAATCTACCGCTAGATTGTCGATAGAGGATAAGTAATCATCCTATTGAGTTGATTGACGGTAGTAGGGACGATTCCCAGATGATTTAGATCTCAATCGGTCTCGAAGAGACATGTCACCTGCCATGGCTACTGCTCAACATGACGAGTTCGAATGGGTCGAAACACCTTACATTTCGAGACCTACAAGCATCGAAACTTCATAAGTATTCCTATATCGAGTCAATTGACTACTTCAGATACCATTCCGAGGCGATTCGGAGGTCAATTGATTTGACGAGTCTCATGACCGACCGCGATCGTTATACTTTCACACACATACTCGTACGACCTAGACAATTCGGGGGTCAATCCATCCCGAGAAACGCGTCACCGGCCCTTATGGCCAGTGCTGAGAAGACCTCGAAACACGTTTAACGAGATCCATCGCGTACGAACGGATGATCGAGACGAATCGAACCTAACCCAGCATGTAGTGCCATCGAACCTTCATCAACATCACTACTGGCAACCAATACTGATTATCATCGTTAGGGTGATGATTCGAGAGAAGTATTCCGTCTATTGGAGTTGATTGACGTGAGCAGAGTCAATTCCGAGACGATTCAGAGATCAATCGACCCTGATACACTCGTGACCGGCCTTATGGCCACACCACCGAGAAGTCCTCGAAATACATTCGACAAAAGCATTCGCGTAAGAACGATTGATGGCAACCAATTGAGCAGCTGGAAGTTCTAGCGAAGACTTCATCGACGATACCCTTACACGCATTGATTAATCGTTTCTACGATAGCTATTCCTGAACGGGTTGATTCATTGACGATCGAGTCTGATGAGATGTCACCGATGATAAACGCGTTCGATCAAGTACATTTAACGATTACCTTCCTACGATCTGAGCGGAAGCTCCGAAGTGCACCTACGGCGCGTTAGCATCCACAAACGAAGCTGCAAGTGCACTTACGTAGAATGATTATACAAGCACGGAAGTGCACTTACGGAGAATGACTACCGACGGGCAGAGTTCAAGACCCTGATAGTGGAGCTGCGGTCGCAGATCGTGAAACAGTTCCGAATGGGAGGGAAGTATACCTATCCCGAATATTCTAAAGTGGCAAGCAGAATGATACCGAATATCTCATCATCACGTTAGACTATGGCCGATGAAACGAGAAATCGTGACGCTGAATACCTTATTGCCGGTGAAGATAATACGAGAGAATATGTACCCATACGACCATTACCAGAGATCAACTGCTTTCGAGCATCTTTATTGCATGAGGCTGCCTAGGCAACTTGGGCTAGGATGAACCAGCACTCATCTTCACCCTGGCCGAGTGAGGATGTCTGCACAAGGAGAGTCAAAAGACGAGAATCTTGATTCAGTATTTTGAGCACTTGGCTCCGGTTGACGAACCGGAGGTACTGGTCGTGCCTATGGCATACCACCTGGTTCTAGGCTTGCCATTGTTCAAGGCTAGGAACCCTGAGGTCGACTGGAAGCCCAGTCGACTTCTAGCCCTGCGAACCCCTAGCGGAATAAACAGGTTAAAGGCCACAGATTCTAATAAGTCTGTGGCACCTCCAGCGGCCACTCAGGTGACATCGGAGACTCCACAGGCGGAGGGAGGGGTTCCAGACATGCATCTGTTTGGAGCCATCGCATTCGAGAGTCTCTTAGCTAGCGATGAAATTCTCGAGGCATTCGCTATACAACTTGGCGATTGCACAGGGTTGCTGGGAGCTTCCATGGAAGTGAACACGAAAGGCGAGAGAAGCCCCTGGGGCTGGACGTGCGAGTAGGAGCAGCGGCGATAGTTGCGGCAGAAGAGTTACTTAATGGTACTTGAATGACTGCTACCGGCTCGCCGAATCACCAAGGGAGTACTGGACGGCGGGGGTTCCCATTGAGGATAACTCGTTATGACAAGGGCTCCTGGATTCCAACCTTCGCTTCCATCTCAAGATTACGAGCACAAGCTAACGAGTATAGATGGACCGTTGGCACCTGAAAAGGTGCCTAGAGACAATGGCGGCCATATCCCCGTCAAGTATCAGAATTCGTGGAGGTCCTTAGTCAAGGCAGAGACACTGCCACCGCACCGGTCAATTGAATATGCGATCGACCCACGGCACAAGCTGCCACATGGAGGTATCTATTTATCTGTTGGATGTTGAGTTAAGGAGTCTAAAGGCCTACATCGAGACAAACCTGGCCAATGATTTCATTCAGCGGTCATCATCAACAGCGACGGCGCCTATACTTTTTGCAAAGAAGAAGGATGGCGGCTTGAGACTCTGTGTGGAATGCCGAGCTCTCAACGTGGGCACAATCAAGAATCAGAGAGACGGCGACTTGAAACTGTGAAGCGAATGGCACTTATTGAGCCACGGGAGAGCCGCGGAATGCAGATTTCTTCAGTGCCGATATGGCGATACAAGGTTATGTTTTAACCCCATCCTGTCTTTAAGAATCACTTACTTTATCAGAGACTCTCCGAGAATTGCAATTGAATGCAGATACAGCAAAGCCCCAAGGGCGGAGCGGCAAAACTGCAACGGGTCTAACTCGGAAAGTCTTGGCGAAAATAGAAACGGCGAAATAAGTCAACAACCACGATAGTAACCGACAACCGGACACCGGCAATCGACTTTTAGCATCGAATTGACTCCGGAGCAGCACTCCCAGCACCTCTGGACCACCAGAGGAGGTTGGAAACTCACAGCAGCCGGGCGCGCACGTGATGGAAGCGACACGACAACCGAAGACCCAGCGACCGAAGACCCAGCAAAGATGGCGACCCCGAGGGGAGAGAGCCCTGCTGGAGCCACAATCCAGAAGCTAGCGACCGAGGACAATAGGGACATGAAGATGTGAGAAGTAGGACAGACGATGGGTGTGGGAGGCGACGCGTCGGGAAAGGCAGCAGTCATCACAGAAGACATGATCCGGGGTGAACCTCCGATGCGAAATGAGAACGGGACACGGTTCAGAAGTGAGATTCCGGAGTCATCCAGTGCGCTGGGGGACTGAAGAAGGCGGATGAGGAGAACGATCAGGCAGCAGGAACGTGAAGTTGCGCCGCCGCAGCGAACTGTCGAGAACTTGGTAAAAGCACTGGAGGCACATGCTGCACGCGAGGAGGTGCAAAGGATCGGCATGAGAGCGTGGTTACAAGAGAGAGAGGGCAAGTGAGATGCCCGCCATGAGGACGCCGTACTGTGGGGGACGGGCATCCCGAATATGAACACGAAGGTTCTGGCGGAAACTCACCAGGCCAGAAACAATCAGGGCCGACAATGGGCTGGAGGCCTCGAAACACGTAGGCACACACATGATAGCGCAACATGAGCGAGAGACGAAGCAGCGACAAGCCGAACTGCAACCGAAACTGCAGCAGCAGCCGATGACGCCAACCCCAACCTCGGCCTCGACCCCAACTCCGACTACAACCACGTCGCCGGAACCAACAGCGAAACCAACACCGACAAGACGGTGCGAGACAGTCCCACCGCATAACGAGCGGAAAGCTGCCACTGCCAAGTCAGTCATGTCCGAGGGAGCGATCACCAGCAGGCCAGCCCCAACCGCACACCCGACAAATGGTTCGAGCAGGGCAGACAGGCGCCTGATCCTAAGAAGAGACAAGAGCGTCCCCCTGCACAACAAGATGGACAAGAAGTCGCAACGGCAATGAACAGGGTGCTGTTCCAACAGCAAGCCCCGGCCCACATCCGAATCATGGACGCACGGCGAAATGCCAAGGGCGCAATAACCGCAATCACGCACCGGAATACCAGAGCGGAGATGGCTCCCCTGTACTGAGACATCATCATCAACACAGCAAGGTTGGTCGACAAAGGGAAAATTGATGTGGTGGGGAACGTATCGTGGGAGAGACTGAAGATGTACACTGTTCCGCTGGTGAGATACATGCGCAGAGCCACCGAAGGCCTACAAAAGATGAGAGAAGCTATCCATGTGGAGAACGAAGGAGTCACGGTCCCTGCACAAGTGAGATGGCTATTCAACCCTCGCTCGATCAGGGATCGACAGCAAAATGGAGAGATAGAGGCAACATCAGTGGTATTTATTTTCAAGGGGACGAAAGTAGAAGAGTGACTAGTGGAGAAAGGGGTCATCGCTGGAGGGCTTTTCTGCGGGTGGGTCCATATCGAGAGCAAGTGCGGCGGCAGTCAGCCTAGGTGTGGCTACTGCTCAGGGTCACACCGGACAAGCGAGCAACAGTGCAACGTTGTGGGATGCACCTCGCAGAAAGGTGTACTCTGCAGTCACACCCAAGAGAAATGTCTGAACTGCAAAGGGACCAATATCACGTTCAGTGGAAGGTATACAAAGAAAACCGAAGCTATCAGAGCGGCGTCAAAGTGTGGGAGCGGAAGAATGGAAGCGACCAAGTATCGAATAGGAGGAGCCACCGGGCCAAACACGGTGGCGCTCGGCACCAGGCAGATGAAGGAGACTGGAGGCCAAGAAGGGGAGCCTACGGTTGAGGTGGGAGGAAGACTCGGGGAGAAGGAGGTGGTGGAGGAAGATAGAAAAAGGGACGTGACCATGGCTGACATTGCAGTAGAGTTCACAATGGGATCCGCCGCTTCCAATGATTAGAGTAAATTAACACAACTGCGCCAGGTCGTATGTGTGGACCATGGCTGCGCAATAGACGGGAGTTGAAGGGAAAGCAGATGTGATGTGTTTGCAGGAGCCAGCGGACGAAAGACAAGAAGCAATCGGAATCAACCACCCGGCGAACAAAATTAGAAAAAGAAAGAGAGTCTGGACGGCGGTGCGCATGGGGAGTGGCGTTGCGACTGGAGATCGGACAGACTTGAGAAGGGGTGCAAACGACGATGCGATGATGATTGACGTCTATAGAGCAGGGGAGAAGATGACGAGAATCACCAATTACTATGACCAAAAAGACGTCCAGACGGGAGAGAGGCCAGTGAGAGAGTTAAACATGCAGAACATCATTCGACAGGAGGGCAGCACGGTGTTCACAGGCCACTTTAACGTCCACAGTCAGCGCTGGGACCCAAGATGCCGGGAACAGAGGGACGCCACGTACTGGGAGGAGATTATAGATGGATAAGAGATGGAAATTGGGTATTACGGCCGGCCCACTCACTACAGGGTAAGGAACGGCAGTGAGGGCGGGTCCGTCATGGACTTATTCCTGGCAAATCGACCAATTGCGAAATGGTCAATCTTGGAGGAGGAGATCCATGCCACCGGTTGCGACCACGAGGTGATAAAATGGGAGGTGGATGTGGACAATGAGGAAGAAGCGGGTGGAACACAAGTCATGGGGTGGAATCTCGCTGCTAGGTCAGAGGAGGATGAGAAGGCTGCGGAGAAAGGTTGGAAGGAACTCGAGAAGGAGAGAGCCCCCATAGACGAGGGTTGAACTGGGGATGAGGTCAAGTGGGAGGCGGAATAGTACCAGGATGCGATGAGCAAAGTGCTGGACGCCACGGCGAAAAGAATAAGGATTTGCGCACGATCTAAGAGATGGTATAACGGTGAGATTAAGGAGAAGAGAAGCGCACTTGGGAGAGAAAAGAGAAGGTCACAAAGGTCAGAAGCAGCAGCCCGGAAGAAAGCAGACCTGCAAAGGTCGATCCGCCGGTCTAAGAACCAGATATGGAACGACAATTTACAGAACCTCAGGTGTGGTGACAATTGGAGGGCTGCAAAGTTCGTCAACCCTCGAGCGGGGGCGACCATTGATGCGCTGACTGATAGAGAGGGGAATCAAGCAAGCTCTATCACTGAAAAGCAGAAGATGCTCAGACGGGAGTCGTTTCCCCCAAACGATGACGATTAGTACTACGAATTACCCCCTGCAGGACGAGCACACGAACAAGATCCTTGAAAAACAGTGAAGAACTAAACTTCGGAAAAGTCTTGGCGAAAAGGAAAACCGAAACGGCGAAATAAGTCAACAACCACGATAGTAATCGACAAACGGACACCGGCAATCGACTTTTAGCATCGAATTGACCCCGGAGCGGCACTCCCAGCACCTCTGGACCGCCAGAGGAGGTTGTAAACTCACAGCATCAGAGCGTGCACGCGACGGATGTGACGCGACGACCGAAGACACAGCGACAATGGCGACCACAAGAGGAGAGTACCCTACTGAAGGAACAATCGAGAAGCTGGCGAGTGTGGAGGTTAGGGTTATGAAGATAGGAGAAGTAGGACAGACGAATGGCTCGGTGGGCGACGCGTCGGGAGAGGCACGCGTCATCACATATTGCATGACCCCGAACGAGCCTCGAATGGGAAACGAGAACGGGAAACAGTCGAGAAGTGAGACTCCGGAGTCTCCGAGCGTGCCGGAGGACTGGAGTAGCCGGATGGAGAGAACGATCAGGCAGCAGGCACATGAGGAAGCACAGCTGTACCGAAGTGTCGAGAACTTGGTAAAAGCACTGGAGGCACAGGCAGCGCGTGAGGAGGTGGAATGGATCGGCATGAAATCATGGTTAGAAGAGAGAGAGAGCATGTGGGATGCCCGCAATGAGGACGACGCACTGTGGGGGACAGGCATCACAAACATGGGCACGAAGGTTCTGGCGGAAACTGCACCAGGGCAGAAGAAACGAGAGGCCGACAACGGACTGGAGGCCTCGAAACACGCAGGTACACACATGATAGCGCAACAAGAGCGAGAGACGAAGCAGCGACAAGCTAAACTGCAACCGAAGGCGCAGTAGCAGCCAACCACGCCGACCCCAACTTCGGGCTCGACCTCGACCCCAACTCCGACCCCAACCCCGGCGCCGGCAAGAGCAGCGAACCAAACACTGACGAGACGGTGGGTGACAGTCCCACCACGGAACAAGCGGAAAGCTGCGACAGCCAAGCCCATCACATCTGAGGGTGCGATCACGAGCAGGCCAGCCCCAGCCCCAGCCCCTACAAATGGTTCGGGCATGGCAGACAGGCGCCTGTTCCTAAGAAGAGACGAGGGCGTCACCCTGCCCAACAAGATGGACGAAGAAGTCGCATCCGCAATCAACAGGGCGCTGTTCCGGCAGCAACCTCCAGCCCACATCAGAATCATGAACGCACGAAGAAATGCCAAGGGTGCAATAACCGTGATCACTCACCGGAACGCCACAGCGGAAATGGCACTCTTGTACCAAGACGTCATTATTAACGCAGCAAGGTCGGAAGAGAAAGGGATCATTGATGTGGAGGGGAACGAATTGTGGGAGAGACTGAAGATCCACGCTGTTCCGCTGGTGAGATACATGGGCAGAGGCACCGAAAGCCTACAAAAGATGAGAGAAGAAATCCAGGCAGAGAACGAAGGAGTCACGGTCCCTGCACAAGAGAGATGGCTATCTAACCGTCGCTCGATCAGGGAGAGACAGCTAAATGGAGAGATAAAGGCATCATCGGTGGTCTTTATTGTGAAGGAGACGAAAGTAGGCAAGAGACTAGTCGAGAAAGGGGTCATCGCTGCAGGAGTAAGACACAAGGTCGAACCATACACGAGCCCGGGCCCGGACAGCATGTACGAGCTTTGCTGCGGGTAAGTCCATATCGAGAGCAAGTGTGGTGGCAGTCAGCCTACGTGTGGCTACTGTTCAGGGCCGCACCGGACAAGGGAGCATCAGAGCAACGTTGTTGGATGCAGGTCGCAGAAAGGTGTACTGTGCTGTCACACCCAAGAGAAATGCCCGAACTGCAAAGGGACCTATATTGCATTCAGTAGAAGGTGTTCAAAGAAGACCGAAGCTATCAAAGCGGCCCCAAACACTGGAAGATAACAACTGGCTGAGTATCGAATGGGAGGAGCCACACGGGCAAACACAGTGCCACTCGGCACCAGGCAGACGACGGATACTGGAGGCCAAGAAGGGGAGCCTCAGGTCGATGAGGTGGAAAGACCCGGGGAGAAGCAGGTGGAGGAGGGCGAAAGGAATGTGACCATGGCCGAGACCGCGGTAGAGGTCGAAATTGGAGCCTCCAATTCCAATGATTAGAGCAATTCAGCACAACTGCGCCAGGTCGTATGTGTGGACCATGGCTGCGCTAGAGACGGGAGTTGAATGGACAGCAGATGTGATATGTTTGCCAGAACCGCCGGACGAAACAAGAGGAGAAATCGGAATCAACCACCCGGCATAAGAAATTAGAAAAAGAAAGAGAGTCTGGACGGTGATGCGCAAGTCAAGCGGCCTTGCAACTGAAGAACGGAAAGACTTGAGCAGGGGTGCGTACGACGATGTGATTGTGATTGATGTTAAATGAAGAGAGGAGAAGATGACGAGAATCGTAAACGTCTACAACCAAAAAGACGTCCAGATGGGAGAGAGTCCCGCGAGACAGCTAAACCGGCAGAGTATCATTCGACTTGGGGGCAGCACGGTGCTTGCAGGTGACTTTAATGCCCACAGACAGTGCTGGGACCCGAGATGCACAGAATGGAGGGATGCCACGTACTGGGAGGAGATCATAGATGCACATCAGATGGAGATCGGGAATGACGGCCGGCCCACTCACTACTGGGTGAGGAATGGCGGTGATTGCACGGCCGTAATAAACTTAACCCTGGCCAATCGACCCCTTGCGAAATGGATGATCTTGGAGGAGGAGAGACATGCCACAGGTTCCGACCACGAGGTGATAGAATGGGAGGTGGACGTGGGGAAGCAGGAAGAAGCGGGTGGAACACAAGTCATAGGGTGAAATCTGGCTGCTATGTCGGAGGAGGATGAGAAGGCGGCGGAGAAAGCGTGGATGGAACTCGAGAAGGAGAGAGCCCCACTAGGCGAGGGTTGCACTGGGGAAGAGGTCGAGCGGGAGGCGGAATGGTTCCATGAGGCGTTTAGCAAAATGCTGGACGCCACGGCGAAGAAAATAAGGATTTGCGCTTGATCTAAGAGATGGTGGAACGGTGACCTTAAGGAGAAGAGAAGCGCACTCGGGAGAGAGAAGAGAAGGGGACGAAGGTCACAGGCGGCCATGTGAGCGAAATCAGATCTGCAAAAGTCGATTCGGCAGTCCAAGAGCCGGATGTAGAACGACTACTTACAGAACCTAATAGGTGGTGAGGTTTGGAGGGCTGCCAAGTTCGTCAGCCCTCGTGCGGGAGCAACCGTGGAGGATTTGACTGATGGAGAGGGAAAGCAAGCAAGCTCTATCATCGAAAAGGATGAGATGCTCAGACCGGAGTCCTTTCCCACGAACGACGACGATCAGTACAAACAACAACCCCCTGCAGGACGAACACATGAACGGGTTACAAAGCAAGCAGTCGAACGAGCCCTCTTCTCGCAGTCGGTCAAGAAGGTCTCATACCCAGATAAGCTCTCTTTCCGGGCCATCCAGCTTCTCTGGAGGTGGAACAGAGCGAGATTCGTTGGATTAACCAGAGCGGCCCTACGGACTGGTCAGCACCCAGCCGGGTGGAAGCGGGCAAGCGGGGTCCTCATCCGAAAGCCAGGAAAGGATGACCGCACCAAGCTCAAGTCGTACCGTACGATCTCCCTGCTCAGCTGCATGGGCAAAGTTGTCGAAAAAGTGGTTGCTGATCTGTTGTCAGATGAGGCGGAAAGGAGATCACTACTAAGCGACGGTCAGTTTGGTAGTAGAATGAGAAGGTCAGCCATTGACGCTGCAGCCATCATGATTGACAGGGCACACACGGCATGGACAGAAGGTGACATCGCAGGTGTCCTCCTGATGGATATTAAAGCAGCATTCCCAAGCATAGCAAAAGGGAGGCTGATTCATGCAATGAAGGCCAAGCGGATAGAGGGTGACCTTATACGATGGACTGAAATTTTTCTTTCTGAAAGAACGGTGCGGATGGTGATCGAAGGCAACGTCATGCAGATCCATCCGGTGGAAGCAAGGGTCCCGCAAGGATGTCCTGTGTCGCCAATTCTCTTCGCAATTTACACCGCAGGGCTGATAGAGTGGGTGGAAGAGAGAGTCCAAGGAGTCAAAGGCCTCTCTTTCGTAGATGACCTCGGGTGGGTGGCAACCGGGAGGGATGTGAATCAGGTGGTCAAAAAACTCGAAGCCTGCGTGGTGGAGAGTATTGAATGGGCCGCTAGACCGGATCTCCAATTCGACACTGCTAAGACGGAAGCAGCGCTCTTCACACGCAAGCGAGGACATAAGAAGCACCTTCGACCGAAATTCACAGCCAAAATCAAGGTAGGAAACGGCCTCATTCGGTTCAACAAAGAAGTGACAAGGTGGCTCGGAGTCTGGATGGATGCGCACCTGACGTTCAGAGAGCACCACAACCGATACCTGAAGAAGGCCAGAGCTGCAGAAGCAAGACTCTGCACGCTCACGAGAATGCAAGGAATCGTCTCAGAGCGGGTCAGAGCCGTCAAAATTGCTTGTGTTCAAGCTGTTGCACTGTGTGGAAGCGAACTCTGGTGGGACCCGAAAGAAGTGGGCCGACGAGATGATTTGCAGCTGCTCCTAAATAGACAAGCCAGATCCACGCTTGGCCCGATGCCAATGAGACCAATAGGCGCGCTCATGAGGGACTCGGGGCTCACTCCTGGGGCGGTAGGCCTCAATGCTAGACAACAACGGTTCTTATCAAGACTAGCAAATGCGTGTGAGGGTTCTAAATCGAGGGAACTCTATGACTACCCCACATCTGGGGCACCAATTTGCAGGGTGGCTGAAGCAGAGCACAAGCATGGCAGGAGAGCAGAGACGATGTGCTGGCCCGACCCTGGGGAGGAGCCAGGGTGCAAGACCATCATACTGACCGACGACGCTGCGCCTAAGAAAGAAGCGAGACGTTCAGAGAGAGAGAAAGAGGCCAAAGTAGGTGCGGGGGTCTGACTGTGGTGGACGGATGGATCGCAAACCGATGTTGGGAAAGTGGGAGCCGCAGCAGTATGCAAGCACAGTGTTGGCAGGAAGTCCTTCTGTGGCCACCTCGGTACCGGACGAATAGAGGTCTACGATGCAGAGCTGTGGGCACTCGGACTAGCGCTCTGGGAGTCAGTCAAGAAAACACACATACTACAGGCGAACGGCTTGGCAAAGGTGGCAGTCTTCAGCGACTCGCAGGCAGCCATCTGACGAACGGGGCATCAAGAGCCGGAACCAGGACAACCACTAGCCAGGTGCATGAACCGCTACCCGAGAACCCTTCGCGAGCGCGGTATCGAAACGGAGATCCACTGGGTCCCGGGACACACAGGTATCCCTGGAAACGAGGAAGCAGATCGCCAGGGGAACCTGGCCCGGGTAGGCTGCAGAGCAGGTACAGTATGAGAACAAGTATACACCTCGGCGGCAAATAGAACCAGACGGATCACCTAGGCAAGATCGGCCGCAAAAACACAGTGGGAGGCCGACAAGTGCAGCAAGCACTTCGGCTATAGACTCAAGGGCAAGGCGGGGAGTAAGAGACCCATTCCGATGACAAGTGTGAAGTCGTTAGCTACAAGGTTCTACCGATTGAACAGCGGGCATGCTCCAGTGGGCAAGTACTTAAAACGGTTCAGGCACCAAGACGACGACAAATGCTGGTGGTGTGAAAGAGGAAGCAGAGGCAGAGTAGTGCCAACGCGAGAGCATCTATTCCGCCAGTGCAACCGGTGGAAAGACCAGCAGAAAGCGCTTTGGAAAGAGGTGGGGAAGGCGACAGGCTGGAAAGCGGGCAGATGCCGACACGTGCAGGTCTCTGAGCTGATTTCGTTGGAGAAGTGTGACCAAGCGGTGATAGACTTCGTAGCGGCGACAGACGTTGGGAAGTTGCCGCCCAAGAGAATTATTTTGAGAATCCACTAAGTTAGTGGGTCCACACGGACCACCCTCTGTCGCGTGCTTTGCTTGCGTCCACGTCTTGGGGGCTTGGCTGGAGGCAAGCAACTTGATTGGCCGAACTGATAGCCAGGTCACGAGCAGGCGAAGGAGTGAGATGAGTGAGATTAGGTGGTTCGTGGGCCTTTCTGTCCGGTTCCTTTCTTTTGTCCTTACCAATCTTTTTACTTTCCTTTGTCACAAGGGGACGATGGGTAGCAAGAGCGGAGCGTCGCCATCTAACCGGCTTGCCCGGAGGCGGTGGGGACTAGGAGTCTGTCATACTCTAAATAGAGTGAATACAGTATGATTGAAACAAAACAAACGAGCACAGGAACGGGTTACAGAGCAAGCTGTTGAACGAGCCCTCTTCTTACAGTCGGTCAAGAAGGTCCCAGGCCCATACAAGGTGTCCTTCGGGGCCATCCGCCTTCCCTGGAGGTGGAACAGAGCGAGAGTCATTGAATTAACCAGGGCGGCCCTACGGACTGGTTTGCACCCAGCCGTGTGGAAGTGAGTGAGCGGGGTCGTTATCCGAAGGCCAGGCAAGGATGACTACACCAAGATCAAGTCGTACCGTACGATCTCCCTGCTCACGTGCATGGGCAAAGTTGTCCAAAAAGTGGTTGCTGAAATGTTGTCAGATGAGGCTGGAAGGAGAGCACTACTAAGTGAGGGTAAGTTCGGTAGTAGAAAGAGAAGGTCAGCCATTGACGCTGCAGCCATCATGGTCGACAGTACGCGCATGGCATGGACAGAAGGTGACATCACAGGCGTCCTCCTGATGGATATTGAAGCAGCATTCCCAAGTGTAGCAAAAGGAAGGCTGATTCACTCAATGAAGACCAAACGGATATATGGAGACCTTATACAATGGACTTAATGTTTTGTCTCTGAAAGAACGGTGCAGATCGTGATCAAAGGCAACGTCATGTAGAACCATCGGGTGGAAGAAGGGGTCCTGCAAGGTTCTTTTGTGTCGCAAATTCTCTGTGCAATTTACACTGCCGGGCTGATAGAATGAGTGGAAGAGAGAGCCCAAGGGTTCGAAGGCCTCTCTTTCATGGATGATCTCGGGTGGGTGGCAACCGGGAGGGACGTGAACCAGGTGGTCAAGAAACTCGAAGCCTGCGCGGTGCAAAGCATTGAATGGGCCGCTAGACCGGATCTCCAATTAGACACTGCTAATACGGAAGCAGCACTCTTCACAAGCAATCGAGTACACAAGAAGCACCTTCATCCGAAACTTACAGCCAAAATCAGGGTAAGAAACGGCCTCATTCGGTTCAACAAAGAAGCGACAAGGTGGCTTGGAGACTGGATGGATGCGCACCTGACATTCAAAGAGCACCACAACCGATGCCTAAAGAAGGTCTGAGCTGCAGAAGCGAGACTTCACACGCTCACTTATTTATTTATTTATTTATTTATTCAACATACAGCATGCAGGCCGCAGGCTATGGCCGGTGAAGTACAAATAAATAACCATGAACAAGCATAACAAATGAAACCGAACAAAGGAAAAACGAAAAACCCCTCGCTAGATAGCACCGCTCCGCAGCCTCCTCTCACCCCTGCTCTAGTTACAAAGAAATATTCAAAAACAATCATAGTGGTCTGTAACACACTTAGTACAATAGTGAGAAATTTGTCAGTTTCGTTCGATCTGGTCGTGCATATCATGTGGGCTCTCCCCCTGGAGTTTACCCTCCTCCACATTTCCCCTTTCTCCTTCGTTCATACAATCCCCCCACACCATCTCCTTCCGATTGTTCCTTCTGCCCCTGATCATCTTCTCCACCCTCGCTCTGATGTTCTTCCACATCATCGTTGACAGTTCCTTGACCCACAATCCGATTGAAACCCTGCCCAAGGTATTCAGCATTGCGTAATTGACACAGGTACCACCTTCGTGTTGCTATATGTGTATTGTTCAGAAAATGATTCAAAGGTTTCATTGCTTTGTCGTTATATAGAAGATGCTTCCAGAGATATCGAGGGTGAACCACTCCGATGCTTTTCCGCATTCTTTGCCTTTCGCGTTGATATCAGGGGCATCACAAAAGGAGATGTTCTGGTGACTGGAGACCTCCATATCGACATGGACAGTGTGGGGAGTCATCAGAGTTTGTTGGTATTTTGTATAGGTAACTGCGGAAGTAACCATGGCCTGTTCGTAATTGTGTGAAAGTTGAGGTATACTGGCTGTTCCCACTGGTGAAGATCTGGTCTGGTTTGGTACAGAAAGTTCCAACGTAGATCGTTCCCTTTGCAGGGTGTCGCATCCACCACTGGCCCCATTCCCACATTTTAGCTGTTCTGGTTACCCTCTTGAGGTAGGACAGGAGGTATGATAGAGGTAGGTGGTTTTTCGAGAGTGGCCTTTTTTGCCAACTTGTCGGCAAGTTCGTTTCCAGGTACGTCTGTATGGCCAGGAACCCATTGTACTGTGATCGTAGTCTTGAGTGCATGGAGGTTGTTGGAGATATTGGAGAGTGCCAGGGAAGTGGACAGTCCAGGGACGGGTTTGAAAGTATTGAGACATTGTATGGCAGCTTGATTGTCTGCGAAGATCCATATATATCTTTTGGTGAGGTTATTACGTTGACATATCTGAAAGCATTTCTGTGCAGCTTTAAGAATTTCAAGTAATTCGGCATCGTAAACTTCTTGCTGATGGCCCATTGGGTAGGTCGCTTCCATGACTGCTTCTCCTGTCATTTCCACAACTGTTCCTGTCCCAATGTTTTCCTTCAACATTGATCCATCTGTATAACAAACAATATTGCAGTCATCTTTTTTCAACATTGCGTACTGGGTTTCGTGGACATTGGCTTCCTTTTCTTTTGGAAGAGGACTAATGTGTGTTTTGACTCTGCTTTCGATCCATTTTGGTCAGGCGGTGGTAGAATAGGTTTCGAGATCCGAGCTGGTTGAGATCCATGGACTGAGGGAAGATAATATTTCGATGAGACGTGTTTCAAATTTGCGATTACTTTGTTGCATGCTGTCGCAAGGAATCCAGGGACCACTTGTGTTACTGGACTCAGGCGATTCATAGAATGGAGGGAATGTCGTTGGGCAGTATTGTTGGATTGGATGCATTTCAGGAAATGTGAGTATTCGAATTGCATATTTTCTTCGCATGTGATTAAGTCGTACAGCTACCGGGGGGAGGGCAGCTTGGTTGTGCAGGGCTATTGTTGGTGATGCACGGAAGGCTCCAAGTATACAACGCAGAGCTATATTATGAACTGTTTCAAACTTCTGTTGATATGTTGCTTGCCCTTTCCATCATACTTCGGCCCCAAAGTCGCAAACAGGTATATCACATGCATTGTATAGTTGGGGGACTGTGCTAGGAGTTAATCCTGATTCTGTATTGCCTAGTCATTTGAGGGCTCCAATCAATCTTTTGCCACTTGCGGCCTTCAGCATAACATGGTGTTTGAAGTTGATTTTCCTGTCAAACCAAATACCAATCCACCTTACCACGTCCGGGCTGATGCTCTTAGTGCCACAGGAAATGCTTGTGCCATTGGGTAAGATAATCCTTTCTTCGTCTGTGGTTTCGCCTTTTCGTTTATTGTGGAAGTGCATCATCTGTAACTTTGAGTCGTCAAATCGTACAGCAATGTTTGCGGCCCATTTAAAAGCCGTTCGTGCGGCTGCTTCCAGGCAACGTGCATTATAGGCTTTTGATCTTCTTCGAACCCCAATGGCAACATCGTCATTGTAGCATGTAGTCCAGAACCATTGGTAGTGGGTTGTGACATTGTAGAAGAGAAGACTGAGATACAGGAGGAAAAGAATTGGTGATGCGGGTGATTCTTGAGGGATCCCTGTTCAGACAGGACTGAGGTCTTCCTTTCTTCCATCAAATGCCAGTGCTGTTGTGCGGTTGGATCAGAAGTGTTCTACACACAATTGAATTGGTATTCAGAAGCGCATTTGTCGTAGGGTTTGCAGGAGGCGATCTTTGAATACATTGTCAAATGTGCCGCTTACATCCATAAAGAGGGCAGTAGTGATAACTTTTGCGTGCTTTCCTTGTTCAATTTCATGTGTAAGTGCCATGGCAGCATCATTAGTAGAACGTTGTCTTCGTCCCCCTATTTGGTCCTTGTGTAGTAGGTTGTATATTTCAGCCATATATGCAAGTCGGTTTGCCATCAGCTTTTCGTGTATCATCCCAAGGCAATTGAGAAGACGAACAGATCGGTAGGCCTTCGGTATTGAATATTCAGGTTTTCCAGGTTTGGGAATAATCACAGTCGTTGCTTGTCGCAAGCAGGTGGGGTGGTATCCTGTGGTTCCGAGTAATGCAAACAGACTGTTGAATTGTTCGGTTGTTGCTAAGTAACTATATCGGAGACAGTGAAAGGGAAGTCCATCAGGTCCGGGGGCTTTGCATGTTGCAGAGGTAAAAATTGCTTCTTTGATTTCGGTAGGGGTAAATGTGACCCATGGCAGTGTTCGTCTATTGCGGACATCAGTCAAGGGAGATGCTATTGGTGGGGGAGGGAACATTGTAGATCGGAATAGTGCAGCCTTTTGTTCGAAAGGACCAGCTGTTATGTTAGAGAATGATAGTGGTGGAGTTCTCTTGTTTTTCCTTTGTTTGTTATATTGGGGGGCATGGAATATTTCGGTGCCTTGTGAATTCGCTAAAAATTCAATCCACATTGATGTTTTGGAGATGCGGATATCTCGGAAGAATTGGTTGCGAACAGCTTTGAACTTGATATGATCGCTATTGAGGCGAGTTTTCTTCCACTGCTTCTGGTCTGGGTTCATATTTGTTCGGGAGATTCTGAGTTGGGGTTTCCACCAGCGTTTTGAATGCGTTGTAAGTTTGTGGATAGGGGTAGATACCTTTACTGCATCAAGAATCATGTCTCGTAATAGTTCAGAACATTTGTCGAGGTTTGATTCAGTTGGCTGTTCGTGTAGGTATTGCCAGACGATTTGTGAGGTATGAGAAAGTGTATTGAGAGTTTTGGATAATATATGCCAATCTGTTTTGTTCGAGTTGTATCGTATCGTATTGGAGTCGGGGGTAACTAGTTCAGATTCTGCCACAATATCGAATCGAATTGTTGTGTGGTCTGAGCCTGTTGAATCATTGTCATCTACTGCCCAGTTTATTACTTAACCATGGATAGCTTGTGATGTAAAGGCAAGGTCGAGAATAGAGATCCCCTTGCCAGTTCGGTAATAGTATGTTGGCGTGTCCAGTTAATTGAGGAGGGAAAGGTTGTTCGTTTCCATGTTCTGAACAATTTCCTCTGCGCATTTGGGTGTTATGGTTTGTGAATTCCACCATGAGTGATGAGCATTCATATCACCGGCAATAATATGTCGTTCACGCTACGTGTTATTGGAGAAGCTTGTTCGGATGGTTTACAGGTTAGAGGAGCCTTCATGTTCGTTATAAATATTGAAGACTGTGATCGGTAAAATTGCGGGTGTTGATATTTCAAGGTCTTGAATATCTGAATCATGGCTGATGTCGGTAAGTGGGGAGCATTTGATATAGGCATTGTTTTTGGCCACATAGGCAATAGTCCTAATGTGTTTTCTTAAGTTTTTAGGTGGTATCAGTAGCTCAAATCCTGGATGTGTTGTAATGAATGTATTGTCTGGGTTGAATCCAGGTTCTTGGAGTAAAAGAAGGTTGGCCGTTCCAACTGCAAAGTCAAGAAGTGTATTGATAACTAAGGAGGAACGGTTGCAATTATGTCGTATGATTCGAGTTCTTGTTGAAGAATAAGAAGGTTGTTTAGGCATGGATGGGAGCTAGGTGGTCTTTCATAAACTTGGCTCGTACTTCGGCACGAAGGGTGGTGATTGTTGGGCATTTGGAATTGTTGGCCCAATGATTTCCCTTGCAGTTGGAACATTTGACAATATCATAGTCGCATTGTTTCCCTTTACTGGGACATGATCCACATGAATGGGAAGTGGTAGTGTGATGTTCGGCACATGTATTTCATATGGTAGGTTATTTGCAGCAGAGGTAGGAATGGCCAAATTGTTGACCATTAGTACATTGATCGGTTGGTCGAGATACCATATATCGTTCAGCCTTGTGTGTTTTTCCGTCTACTTGAACTCTGTGGTTTTGAATAAGCTTTGCTTCGTGTTAGTGCGGACTGCAATAACCATTGTGGTTGCTTATGGATGTGGTCCAGTCTCTGGCTTAGTCAGAGATCGTGGTAGGGTTGCGAGCTTGATATGATTGTTGTTCATCTCAATATCTTCTTTCAACAATTGCATTCCCGTTTCACATTGGGGAAACAAATTAATGTCGATAGAGTGAACCATCATTTGTATCCAGATTTCTTGTGTTTTGAGACTCTGGGCATGTGTATCAACTGAGCGAACTGATTCATCAATAGCAGTTCCATGAGCTAGTACCAATTTCAAAGGGCACGGATCAGCAGTGAGGAGGGCCAGGTTGTGTTTGTAGTTTGGGGAGACATTGCCAATGTTGGCCAAGGGGTCAGCCTGGCCCCTGCGGAGGGTGGCGATGATTGCAAGTTTAAGTTGGGTAAGGTCGGCAGTGACTGTTTGATCACTGTGTCGGGCAATGACCAGTGTGAGGTGTTTGTTTCGTGAGGGGGCGGGGATTCAGGGTACGTCCATTCTTGTCTTTCGGTGGATCTTTCTTTGCGCATGCTTATGCAATTGCTGACGATAATGTCGGCTTTGGGGACTGCTGGAGTTATTATATCTGGGGGTGCTGGCGGTACATCTTTCTGTGAGGCTTGAATTTGTACAAGATATTCAACTCGTTGTCCAAGGGTGGCGATAGTGTTGAGGGCAATTTCATGTTTGGTTTCCATTGAGGCCAAGCGAGTTGTCAATTGTTGGTTTTGTGTGGTAAGACATTTGTTGATTTTGAGAATGTCCTTGTGAAGTGGTTCAAGAATAGCTTTGAAAACCTGATGAACTGGGAGTTCGTCTTGGTCATTGGGATCCAATAGGTTGTCAACGGGGATTTGATAATCTTCATCTTCTGAATCATCATCGTCATCAGAGATTTGGTCATCAATCTTATCATTCTCTGGGGCATCTACAAGATACAGGTCTGCATCTCCAGAGTTTCCGATATTGTCCGGATTGGTTGGTTGTTGAGGTGGGGATGATGGTTGGGGTGGTCCAGAGGTTACTCTGTTATGAGCTGTTCCAATGGCCCTACGAGTGCTCGAACGTGCACGAGAAATCTTGAGCTATGGGTATGGTGAGGAGGACTGCAGCCTGCGTGAACTGTCCTGTTTGCCTTTCCGTTCCCGTTTAGAGATGTAGCCCGTATGGACTGTACTTCATACAGATGGGGCGTCCATTGCGGAGAGTGGGTCTGAACTTGGATTTGGGTAAAGATGCATTCCGTACGTACTGGAAGCACCAGGTTGGGGTGGACGTGGCATAGGGTCTGTCATGGATGTCTTGCCAGGGTTCACTGTATTCTAAATATGTTACAGTTATTGTAATGTTGTAGGTATTTTGAAATTGATAAAATCTGACGTGTGAATGTTGTTATATGTGGCCTTGGTACCACCTGTACCCAGAGGGGTTTAGAGCTTCACCTCCTTTGTCCTAGAAAGGTGTTGGAGCCTTGTACTAGAGCCTTTGCTTCCTGACAGCAGATACAGAGACACCTGTAGCCACAAGAAGGCCTCCAAGAAGCCTGCTATGCGAAGGGGCTGTAAAACCACTGCAAGAAAGGAAGTGCAACTTAACTCTGGAGGATCCACCCAAGGACTCTGGGGGTCAATGGTGGAAAAGTAGCCGGATGTCGTCACTTACACCTTGGTAGGTCTGCTGGGCCCCGGTGGCCAAAAGTGTGTAAAATGCGCGAAAATTCGACAAATGGCCGTTGCCAACTCAAATCGTGTCCGATTATGCTGTTACATCGGCAGGTTAGACTTGACCGCGTACCGAGACTGTGATATCAAAGGCGTCCGAAACGGATGAAAACTCTGGGGGAAATGATGAAATTCGAAATCGGGTTTTGGGCCTCGAGAAATTTTGGCCCAGGCAGTCTGGGGCTTGTGGGAAGGTATATATGGTGCGTTCCAGGGGCTTTAAAGGCCGCTGAATCGAATGCCGGTGTCCGTTTGTATATCGGAGTTGATCTCGTCGAGATAGAGGGGGGGAAGGTGTCAAAAAGCGACTTTTCGATGAATTGGTTTAACTATTGCAAGTCGTGTGCTATCGGTGTGAAATTGACGCGTGGGCCTCATTCATATGTAGCCTCAATGCTCCCGAAGTATGAATTCAATCAGATATGAATTGGTGTTTAGAGAAATCGGTGGGTCTCTTTTGCAGGGGGGGAAAAAGAGGGGTAAGGGGCCCAGTTTTCCACCCAGCAACAATAAAGGTCCTGTGAAAGAGATGCCCTATCGTAGGTGGGGTATTCAGGGGTGACGAATCGATTCGCAGTGTCCGTTTGTCTATAGCTGGTATGGTTCTCGCTTTTTACACGCTCACGAGAATGCACGGAATCGTCCCAGAGCGGGTTTTAGCTGCCAAATAGCCTGCGTCCAATCTGTAGCACTATATGGGAGCGTGCTCTCCTGGGACCCAAAAGAAATGGGCAGACGAGAGGACCTCCAACTTCTTTTCAATCGACAAGTCAGATCAACCCTAGCAGCCCTGCCCATGATCCCACTGGGTGCGATTATTAGACACTCAGGGCTCACACATCTGCCAGTGGCCCTGGTCTCCAGGCAACAACAATTCTCAGCTAGGCTGGCGAATACGTACCAACGATCCAGGCTGAAAGAGATGGACGACCACCCTATATTGGATGTCCCGATATGCAGGGTGATCAACAAAAAGCATGAACACGGTCGGGAAGCAGAGACCATGCGCTGGCCCACCCCTGACGCAGTACCGGCGGTCAGGACTGTGATACTGAGTGACAACGCCGCGGCTAAGAAAGAAGCGACATGCTGGGCGAGAGATAAACACCCCAAAGTGTGTGTGTGCGTCTGGATGTGGTGGAAGGACGGATCGTGAACCGACGATGGAAGAGTGGCAGCCGCAGCAGTATGCATGCACAAAGACAGCTGGAGGTGCTTCCACAGCCACCTCAGCACCGGGCGAATGGAGTTCTACGATGCGGAGCTGTGGGCAATCGGACTAGCACCCCAGGAATCAATCAAGAAAAGAAAGATAATTCAGGCAAACGGCGTGACAAAGAGAGCAGTTTGCAGCGACTTGCAGGCAGCTATCTGACGAACGCAGCATATTGAAGAAGGACCATGTCAACCACTAGCCAGATTGATTAACCGCAATACGAGGACCCTGCGCGAACGTGGTTTCGAAACGGAGATCCACTGGGTCTCGGGACACACAGGCATCCACAGGAATGGCAACATCTATCAACAACTACACCAGCAAAACCGATTTTCGAACATAAGTCAACAACCACAACAGCTATTGACAAACGGAAACTGCGAATCGATTCCTTACCCCGGATTACCCCCCCTATGATAGGGCATCTCTTTCATAGGACCTTTGTTGTTGCTGGGTGGAAAGCTGGACCCCTTTACCCCCCAACCCCCTCTTTCCCCCCCCCTGCAAAAGGATCCCCACCGATAATTCAACAACCTATTCTTTCCCAATTAACTTCATATTTTGGGAGAATTGCGTCTACATATAAACGAGGCCCAAACATCAATTGCAGACCAAAATCACAAGATTTGCAATAGTTACACCAATTCATCGAAAAGTCGCTTTTTCACCTCTACCGCCCCTCTATCTCAGCGGAATCAACTCTGATTCACAAGCGGACAATGGCTATCGCTTCAGCAGCCTTCAAAGCGCTTAGAACGAACCATCCACACCTTTCAACAAGCCCCAGACTATCTGGGCCAAAATTTCTCAAAGCCAAAAATACGATTGCGAATCTCATCGTTTCTCCGCGAGTTTACACCCGTTCCGAACGCCCTTGGAATCACAGTCTCGATAGAATTCCAGTTCTACCCTGCCGAAGTTTCAGCATATTCGGACACGATTTGAGTTGGCAACGCCCGTTGTTCGAATTTTCGCATTTTCGCATTTTCGCATTTTCGCATTTTACATACTATTGGCCACCTGGGCCCAGCAGACCTACCACGGTGTAGGCGACGACGTCCGGCTACTTTGCCACCATTGACCCGCATAGTCTTTGGGTGAATACTTCAGA
Source organism: Wilcoxina mikolae CBS 423.85 (assembly GCA_014904905.1). Classification (NCBI taxonomy): domain Eukaryota; kingdom Fungi; phylum Ascomycota; class Pezizomycetes; order Pezizales; family Pyronemataceae; genus Wilcoxina; species Wilcoxina mikolae. The sequence goes on along the minus strand of MU122467.1, from coordinate 10,841 downwards.
GTTAAGTTGTACTTCCATTCTTGCAGTGGTTTTACAGCCCCATTATTGGGTGTCTCTGTATCTGCTGTGAGAAAGCAAAGGCTCAAGTACAAGGCTCCAACACCTTGCTAGGACAAAAGACGTGAAGCTCTTACCCCCTCTGGGTACAGGTGGTACCGAGGCCACATATACCAACATTCACACATCGGATTTTTACCAATTTCAAAATACCTAGAAAATTACAATAACTGTACCATATTTAGAATACAGTGAACCCTGACAAGACATTCATTTCAGAGCCTGTGCCACCCCCACCCCCACCTGGTGCTTCCAGTACATACGGAATGCATCTTTACCCAAATCCAATTTCAGACCCACTTTCCGCAATGGATGGCCCCGCGGTATCAAGTACAGTCCATACGGGCTACATATCTAAACGAGGACAGAAGGGCAAATACGGCAGCTTACGCAGACTGCAGTAAAGCTCACCATACCCACAACTCAATATTACTCGCGCACGTTCGAGTACTCGTAGGGCCATTGGTACAGCTCATAACAGACCATCCTCTGGACCACCCCAACCATTATCCCCATTTCAACAATCAACCAACCCTAACAATATTTGAAACCCTTGAGATGCAGACCTGAATCATGGTGATGCCCCAGAGAATGATGATATTGAAGACCAAAGCTCTGAAGATGATGATGATTCAGAAAATGAAGATTATCAAGACCCCATTACAAACATATTGGATCCAAACGATGAAGACGAAGACCGAATTCATAAGGTTTTCAAAGCCATCCTTGAACCACTTCACAAGGATATTCTTAAAATCAACAAACGTCTTACCACCCAACAACCAAAATTGGCAACTCACTTGGCCTCAATTGAAACCAAACATGAAATTGCCCTAAATACTATCGCCACTCTTTGACAACATGTCGAATATATTGTGCAAATTCAAGCCTCACAGAAAGATGCACCGCCAGCACCCCCAGACCTACTAACACCAGCAGTCCCGGAAGGGACTTCCCCTAAGCCCACATTATGGTCAGCAATTGCATCCGCATGCGCAAAGAAAGACCCCCAGAAAGAAAAGAATGGACGCACCCTTTATCCCCGCCCCGTTATCAAAAAACTACGCACACTGGTAATTGCCCGACATAGTGATCAACCAGTCACTGCTGACCTTACCCAACTTAAACTTGCAATCAATGCCACACTCCGCAGATGCCAGGCTGATCTCTTGGACAACATTGGCCAGGTTTCCGCTAACTACAAACACAACCTGGTCGTCCTTACTTCTAATGCCTGCCCTGTTGAATTGGTACTAGCTCACAAAGCTACGATTGAGGAAACAGTTTGTTCAGTTGATACAAACACCCAGAGTCTCAAAAAACAGGAAACCAGGATCCAAATAATGGTTCATTCCATCGACATCAATATGTTTCCCGAGTGTGAAACGGGAATGAAATTGTTGAAAGAAGATATTGAGATGAACAACCATTATATTGAGCTCACAACCCTACCACGATCCCTGACAAAGGCAGAGACCCGACCACATAAAAAAGCAACCACAATGGTTATTGCAGTCCGTACTGAACACGAAGCAAAGCTTATACAAGACCACGGAGTTCAAGTAGACGGAACAACATGCAAGGCTGAACAATTTTTGGCATCCTGACCAACCGATCAATGAACTAATTGTCAACAATTTGGCCACTCCTACCATCGCTGCAAACAACCTGCCATATGTAATATATGTGCTGAACCTCACACTACCACTTCCCACTCGTGCGGATCATGTCCTAGCAAAGTCAAACAGTGCGGCCACGATATTGTCAAATGTTTCAACTGCAAGGGAAATTACCAAGCCAATGATTCAAATTGCTCAACAATTACCGCCCTCCATGCCGAAGTACGAGCCAAGTTTATGAAAGACCACCCCACTCCTATCCATGCCTAAACAACCTTCTTATTCATCAACAACAATTCGAATCATACAACATAATTGCAACCGTTCCTCCTTACTTATCAATACACTTCTTGACTTTGCAGTTGGAACGGCCGACCTTCTTTTACTCCAAGAACCTGGATTCAACCCAGAAAATACATTCATTACAACCCACCCAGGATTTGAGCTACTGATACCACCAAAAAACTTAAGAAAACACAATAGGACAATTGCCTATTTGGCCAAAAACAACCAATATATCAAATGCTCCCCACGTACCGATATCAGCCAGGATCCAGATATTCAAGTCCTTGAAATATCAACTCCCCCAATTTTACCGATCACAGTCTTCAATTTTTATAATAAACAAGAAGGATCCTCTAACCTCTGCACCATCCCAAGAAGCTTCACCAATATCCCATTGCCTGAACGATGCATCATTGCTGGTGATATGAATGCCCATCATACCTGTTAGAATTCACAAATCAAAACACCCAAACGCGTAGACGAAATTGTTCAGATCATGGAAACCAATATTTCCCTCCTCAATGAACCGGAGACCCCAACATACTATTACCGAACTGGCAAGGGAACCTCTATTATCTACCTTGCCTTTACATCACAAGCTATCCATGACTCAGTAATAAATTGGGCAGTGGATGACAATGCATCAACTGGCTCAGACCATGCAACAATTTGATTCGATATTGTGGCAGAATCTGAACTAGTCACCACCGACTCCAACATGATAAGATGAAACGGGCATAAAACAAATTGGAACTTGTTCTCCAAAACTCTCAATACACTATCCCATGCCTCACGAATGGTCTGGAAATACCTACACGAACAGCCAACCGAATCAAACCTTGATAAATCTGGCGAACTGCTACGAGAAATGATTCTTGATGCAGTAAAGGCATCCAACCCTGTCCCCCAACTTACAACGCATTTGCAGAGCTGGTGGACACCCCAACTCAGAATCTCCTGATCAAATATGAATCGAGCTAAGAATCAATGGAAGAAAACTGGCCTCGATGGCGATCATATCAAGTTCAAAGCTTTTCCGAACCATTCCCTCCGGGATCTTCGCACCTCCAAAACATCAATGTGTATTGACTTTTTAGCAAATACCCAAGCCAATGAAATATTTACTGCCCTCTGTTACACCAAACCAAGGAAAACCCTTCGCACAACACCCCTGTCATGCTCCAACACAACAGCAGTTACTTTTGAGAAAAAGGCTGCCCTTTCCCTATCTACAATGTTCCCTCCCCCACCAGTCGCACCTCCCCCGACTTATGTCACCAATCGACAAACTCTTCCATCGGTCACATTTACTCCCACCGAAATTGAAGAAGCAATCTTTACCTCTGCACCACGCAAAGCCACCGGACCTGATGGACTTCCCTTTAACTGTCTCCGAAATGCCTACTTCACAGCCACCGAACAATTCAACAGTCTGTTTGCATTACTCGGAACCACAGGATACCACCCCACCTGCCATCGACAAGTAACAACTGTGATTATTCCCAAACCAGGAAAACCTGATTATTCAATACCTAAGGCCTACCGACCTGTTGCTCTTCTGGATTGACTTGGGAAGATCCTTGAAAAGTTGATGGCAAACCGACTTGCCGATATGGCTGAAAAATACAACCTACTACACAAAAATCAAATAGGGGGACGAAGACAACGTTCTGCTATTGATGCCGCCATGTCACTTACACATGAAATTGAACAAGGAAAGCATGCAAAAGAAATCACCACTGCCCTCTTCATGGATGTAAGCGGCGTATTTGACAATGTATCCAAACACCGCCTGCTCCAAACCCTATGACAACTGGGCTACCCAATACCAATTGTATTGTGGGTAGAACATTTCTTATCCAACCGCACCACAGCACTGGCATTCGATGGAAGAAAGGAAGACCTCAGTCCTGTCAGGACAGGGATCCCCCAAGGATCACCTGCATCACCAATTCTTTTCCTCCTGTATCACAGTCCTCTCTTCTACGAACTCACAACCAAATACCCCTGCTACTTGACTCCAAGGTACATTGACGATATTGCCATTGTGGTTCGAAGCAAAACAAAAGCCTAAAATACACGTTGCCTGGAAGCAGCAGCACGAACAGCTTTCTAATGGGCCGCAAACAATGCTGTACGATTTGATGACTCAAAGTCAGAGATGATGCACTTCCACAACAAACGAAACAGCGATACGCCCATCAACATTCCCTTCATTCTATTAATCTCCTGAGTCCAGTAATACAAGTGGACACTGGATTCCTTGGGACAGCATGCAACAAAATAATCGCAAATTTGAAACACGACTCATCGAAACGTTATCTACCCTCAGTCCCTGGATTTCAAACAGCTCGGAGATCGAAACCTATTCTACCACCGCCTGCCCACCATGGATCGAAAGCAGAGTCAAAACACACATTGGTCCCCTTCAAAAAGAAAAGGAAGCCAAAGCCCACTAAACCCAGTACGCAATGTTAAAAAAGGATGACCGCAATATTGTTTGTTATACGGATGGATCAATGTTGAAAGAACACATTGGGGCAGGAACCATTGTGGAAATGAAAGCACAAGCAGTCATGGAAGCGACCTACCCAATGGGCCATCAACAAGAAGTTTACGATGCCGAATTACTTGGAATTCTTAAAGCTGCAAAAACATGCTTTCAGATATGTCAATGTAATAATCTCACCAAAAGACACATATGGATCTTCACAGACAATCAAGCTGCCATACAACGTCTCAATACTTTCAAACCTGGCCCTGAACAGTCCACTTCCCTGGCACTGTGCAATATCTCCAACAACCTCCATGCACTCAAGACTACGATCACAGTACAATGGGTTCCTGGCAATACAGATGTACCTGGAAACGAACTTGCCGACAAGTTGGCAAAACAGGCCAATCTCGAAAAACCACCTACCTACTATCATACGTCCTTATCCTACCTTAAGAGGGTAATCCGAGCAGCTAAAATGCAGGAATGGGGTGAATGGTGGATGCGTCATCCAGCAAAGGGAATGAATTACGTTGGAACTTTCCGTACCAAACCAGATCAGATCTTCACCAGTGGTAACCGCCAGTTTACCTCAACTGTCACAGAATTACGAACAGGCCATGGTTACTTCCGCAGTAACCTATACAAAATACCAACAAACTCTGTTGACTCCCCACACTGTCCATGTCGCTATGGAGGTCCCCAGTCACCAGAACATCTGCTTTTGAGGTGCCCCTTATATCAACGAGAAAGACAAAGAATGCGGAAAGAAATTGGAGTGGTTCACCCTCAATATCCCTGGAAGCATCTTCTATATACTGGCAAAGCCATGAAACCTTTGAAACATTTTCTGAACGACACTCATATAGCAACACGCAGGTGGTACCTGGGTCAATTCCCCGGTGATGAATACCTTGGGCAGGGTAACAATCGGATTGCGGGTCAGGAAACTGTCAACAACGAGGGGGAGGAACATCAGAGCGAGAGTGGAGAGGATGATAAGGGGTGTCAGGAAGAATTGGCCGGGGTAGACGTTGTGGGATAGAATGAGGAATGAAGAAAGGGGAAGGGTGGAGGAGGGTCAACTCCAGGGGGAGAACCCGCATGATATGCAGGACCAGGCAGAACGAAACTGACATATTTTTCACTATTGTATGCAGTGTGTTACAGACCACTATGATTTCTTGAATATTTCTTTTTGACTAGAGCAGGGGTGACAGGAGGCTGCGGAGCGGTGCTACCTAGCCAGGGGTTTTTCCTTTTTTCTTTGTTCAGTTTCATTTGTTATGCTTGTTCTTGGTTATTTGTTTGTACCTCACCGGCCATAGCCTGCGGGCTGCATGCTGCATGATGAATAAATAAATAAATAAATAAATAACCATCAACAAGCATAACAAATGAAACTGAACAAAGGAAAAACGAAAAACCCCTGGCTAGGTAGCACTGCTCCGCAGCCTTCTGTCACCCCTGCTCTACTTCCAAAGAAATATTCAAAAACAATCATAGTTGTCGGTAACACACTTAGTACAATAATGAGAAATTTGTCAGTTTCGTTCGATCTTGTCCTGCATATCATGCTGTCTCTCCCTCTGGAGTCTACCCTCCTCCACCCTTCCCCTTACTCCTTCGTTCATACTATCCCCCCACACCTTTCCCTTCTGATTCTCCCTCCTGCCCCTCATCAACCTCTCCACCCTCACTCTGATGTTCTTGCACATCATTGTTGACAGTTCCCTGACCCACAATCCGATTGTTACCATGCCCAAGGTATTCATCATCGCGGAATTGACTCAGTTACCACCTTCCTGTTGCTGTATGTGTGGCGTTCAGAAAATGTTTCAAAGTTTCATTGCTTTCTCGGTATATAGAAGATGCTTCCAGAGATATAGAGGGTGAACCACTCCAATTTCTTTCCGCATTCTTTGTCTTTCGCGTTGATATAAGGGGCACCTCAAAAGAAGATGTTCTGGTGACTGGGGACCTCTGTAGCGACATGGACAGTGCGGGAAGTCAACAGAATTTGTTTGTATTTTGAATAGATAACTGTAGTGTTGGCAACGAAGCGGACTAGTCCTAGTCGGATCAAACCGAGGTTAGGTTCGAGGAGGGTTCGATCCGAACGAACCCTAGCCACCAATGGTTCGAACCGCTCGGCCACGAATCAAACCATGCTCATACAAGGGTCTATGGGCTTCATCGTCGCCATAACTCGCAGTAGTCAATTGATTGATTCACAAATTTATTGTTAACTATATACAAAAAAAATAAGGTAGATCTTGGATGCACTTGGAACACCACTTGGACGCGATCGGGCCGGGCTGGCTCTCGGCTAGCTGGAGATGATCGAGCTGGGCTGGCTCTCGACTGGCTGGACGCGATCG
>MU122466.1:0-39010 GCA_014904905.1 Wilcoxina mikolae CBS 423.85 | reverse complement strand
AGTGGGAAGTGAGGGGCTTAATGAAGCCATAAGATGCAAGAGCAGAGAGATCGGAACTCATGGTGAAATAAAGGAGTAAAACTGAGAGTGCAAAAAGGACAGAGGAGCGAAGAGTATGAGAGAAGACTGATGATTGAATTGTTGGATGAAGGCACTGGATAGCAACTGAGAGAGAGGTAGTGAAGGGTCCTTATGTATAAAACCCTAGGGTCAAACATTCGATCCGATTGTGAACTAATCGCGTACTAAATGCCAACTGTTCAGAGGACCAGGGTGGCGAGCTTGAAGACATTTTCCTCGTGAGGGATTTTGAAGCGGCTGCAAGGGATATCACTCGGCCGGAGCCCGCCGTATCACCGTATGTAGTGTAGCTGGGCCGGGGTTGATATATTGCACCTCTAAGTCGCGGTGTAAGGGCGCACGTCCATCTACGGCCTCGTATAAGAGTATAAGAGTAGATACGGTTGCACACGTGGATTCGAGAATAAGATAGATGGATTCAATAGGTAAGGTTATCGATGGCGTGCAAGAGCACTCGCACGAGCTGACTATATACTGGGCGGTTGGGCGGTTACCCTGCAATAGGCCGCCATTACACGCGGCGGCTACCGCCCGCGCTAGATAAATAAACAAATAGACTGGATGTTCGGAGAAGAGAAAAGAAATGCCGCAGGAACTCAGAACGGGCACTTCACCGGTGGTGCCGGAACCTCTAGAACGGCACAACGGAGGCTAGGATAGGCTTCAGAAAATAAACCGGAAGTACTCTGTGATGAAGAGTGACTTCATAGATGAATAGCATTCCCCGGTGGGAAGCTCAGAACGGAAGGTCTGGTGTTGACCTTTGAAAACAAACCGGAAGTCCACTGGGAGGAGTGACTTCATAGACGGGGGTGAAAGTCTTAGACTAACTCACAGCCCGCGCTGTCCGGGCTCATAACCTATTGGGAATATGGTAGCGGGTGCTGTGAGCAGGTCTAAAAGCGATACCATTCTCTCTACTCTAGCGTCTCTCTATATACAGAATGACAAGACCATATTGGCCGTTCTACCATCGGGCAGACTCGGGCACGGGGTTGAGCGGATTTCCAACAATTATCTCAGTAGTTTTAGGAGTTCTAAAGTAACCAGATTTTGAAATGTCATGACAGCGACTTATCGCTTTACCACAGAGAGCATTATCCACAGGAACATATATCATCCCTTCATAGTTCATATCACCAGAGAGTGCATTCCATTTGTCAATATCGGCATCGGCTTCAGCCATTGCCATTGGATTATCAACGAGCTTTCACCACATGTCGATCGCCTATTAGTCAGTAGTCTGCATGATCTTGAGCGGCAGAATGAGCTCACTGTAGAGTTCAACTATGAGGGTTGACAAGAGCCGTCCATTAAGATTCTGGCATCTGATCTTTCAATCAGGCCATCTGAAGCACCGTGGGATGTTGTTGTTGTGCCCTCAATTTGCTCGATAGTGAATTCATATGCCGATAACATCTCAGCACACTGGGATTATCTCCTGCAGAACACTTTCAATCTTAAGATATAGGGAACATTTATATGGTTGCACTGCATTAAGATATTTTGACGGACACATTGCAGATCGTGTCGCCATTGCTGGAAGGACTGCACAATGGTGAGGAGTTCCTTATCAAATGTGTTTAAATTATGGTAAGCCAGAGATTATTTTCGGGAGCACAAAATGACTGAACAAAGGATACCGAAGACAACTTACCGTTTCAACATTCCAGCAATCGCCAAATAGGTCACAGGATTCTGGAGGCCAATTGAAGTGGCCAGATCGGAATGCTGCGAAATCAGTTGCTCTGAAAAGGCAGCCTTGGTTTTCGGAAAGGCAATTCAACATTTCTCGCCCAAGTCTACATGGTCATTGACCTTATGGTTGACTTGGAATCACCTCCGCTTTCTTTCTGTTTCACGAATAGTCTGGACCGACTTGACTTTATAAATTCAGGAAAAGAAAATGTCACGTTCTCGGATTTACTTATGAACCTCCTGGTGATCTTCGTGAAATGAAGCAGAACCTGCACATTAGGCAATGATATTGGGTTCAGCCAGTATTCGTTCTGGGCGATAATGTCAGTTCCCATTCTGACTCCAATGGGACAAATAACAAACCCAACACAGCAGACAAGCGAAACTCCAAATTGATACTTTTTCGCATTGCAATAGAGTACCAATTCCTCTGACTGCTGAACATCCAGGCAATCAAGGTTGTCATGCTCGTTATCACTGTCCAAGTATATGAGTATGTCATCCATGTAATAGATGGCGAAGTGATCAATACAAGGTCACAGGCAATAATCAATATAACCCTGGCAGGTAGCCAGTGCATTCATCCAGCCAACAGACGTAACACGGTATTTGAACTGTCTGTACTTAGTCCGGAAACCGTTTTGAATTTGTCAATTTCTCTGACTTGAATGAACTTAGAGGCTCCACAGAGCTCCAACTTGATGAATATCCTAGTGTCGCACTCAGAGTCACGCATTGACTAAATCTGAGGAAGTGGGTGCCGGTTATTAACATTCACCATGTTCAGAGCTCGTTAGTCCACATAGAGTATCATTGAACCATTCTTGTTCTGTGCGAAAACTATGCGCTTCGCCACAGGAGATGAAGACTGCTGAATGAAACAATTGGACTGGTTTATTTCGATTTAGGCCTTGAATGTACTCAGAACGGTTTCCAACAAATTGTAGATCTGCTGATGCTGCAGGTTATGCCCAGGCTTATGGTCGGTCGCATGATCAATTGATTGTTGTGGTGGTACTGTCTACTTCTTGGTCTTTCTAAAGTCCTCAAAGAATCGCTAATACTTGGCTGGTATATAACCACTGTACTCCCAGCACTCATTAGCCTCTCTTGTTCTCTCTATCTGCACACAATCAGGCTACATTTTAAATGTGAATAGAACCCGTGGTGTCGCAGAAACCAGGAGTCATGGGTCCAGCAGCGGTCCACAATGGAACATGGTACAGGAGCCAGTGTACTCCATTCTTGGCTTGGGGAACCGGAAGAAGTCTTTCAAACGATGCATTGTTGGTAAATCTGTTACCGCAACTATCACTGCTGCTCCCTGCTTGACCATTCAGCATCGGAGTTACTCACCTGAGGTCCTGCTCCATCTTGCTTCCAGCAGCCCGGTGAACTCCCGAATCGGTACGTCAAATAGCTTGTTCTGCTTGTCGCTCACAAGAATTTCATGACATTGGGTTGCTCAACAAACATTAATATCCAGAGACTTATCACCGAACCTCTGGGAAGTTCTGTTGGTATCAACATACAGGATTCTATTGCGATTCTCATCCAGCGTGGTGGCCTGCATCCCACTAGTGGTTCCAATGGTCATCAGTCGACTGTCTTTCCTGTTGATATCCGGGTTCCAAGCCTTACACAAAGTCACAACCAAAAACAAGTCATAAATCCTCATGGGCACAATTAAGACATCCGATTCGTAAACCGGTACCAAACTTTCAAAATACTGAACTGAGAGCCTAGTCGTCTGACTAGAGATCAAAGACATTATATGGTTGAGCTTGACTGAGGGCCAGTGGAAGCGAATGGGTGGGCAGGGCCAAACGGATGCCCGGCGGCGGCCAAAAGTAAACCTTGAGTTTGAGTTTGAGCTAAATCCCGAGCTTAAGCTTGAGCTTAAGTTTGAGTTTAGATTTGAGCTAGAGCGGGAGGAAATTTGGAGCAAGGAAAGGAGTATATAGGAGGAGCAGAGTGGCAGAGGTTGGGCAAGCAGCGGCTTCAGCATCAACCCACCCACCTGCACCACAGCATATATATTTGTTTTTTAAGTTCTTTGTTTTCGACTCTACACCCAGTAACGGACGTCCGGCCTAGAACGGGAGAGTCCAGGCGGAGTTGCACCCACAGCGGTGGCCTCCACTCCTCCGAGGCGGCAGGCATGTTTATGCTTCGTTTACTACTTCGTTCGGTTTTTCTTTCGTTTCCCGTTTCCGTTCTGCAATGGTTTGTATATGACTGAATGAAAAAGCACGTATTGGAGGGATGAGCGAGCCCACTGGGTCATGGCTGTCGAGGCGAGAGGTGCCAGTGTATGTTGTTTCGTACAGTACACCGAGCCATCTCCGCAGCTTGGAAATCATAAAGATGCACGTTCATCCAGAGTCAATGAATGCTGATGTGCATTGCATTTCACTGTGAACATCTTGAATAAGCACTTTGTGTATTATATGTGCCAGATCAGGCCACTCAGTACCACTCAGATATTGACTAAATATATGAGCTCTTGGGCGCTCCACTATACCTCTTGAATTTAATAAAATTCGATGCTCCCGCACTTTATCCAATGTTGCCATGATCACCCGAGCTCCCAGACTCTCCAACTCCTGCTCTGTCTCGTCCACCCTTTTCCGCTGTTCCAGGTACCCGGAAAGGTAGGCCAGTTTTTTGAATGCTGGGTATCGAAAATCATTGCCGTTTGACTTGATGGCCGCTGCTACCGGAACCACAGTGGTTCAATATTTTGGAAAGGTTTCCCTGCATGCATAGTGGGCATGTTTTCGTCAAGTGGCCGCCATTGCAGCGGATACACTTCTTATTGGCGATGGGTTGTCGAGATCCTCATTCAAGAGCCATGGTATCGGGGGTAATTTAGGTATGTTTGCCACCGCCTGTGGTCTTTCCACAGCAGGTTGTTTCCGCGCGCTCGGAAATTGACGTTCTAAACTTCTTTGTTTTGTGGGTTTTGTGGACGCGTTTCCACTCTGCCTGGAACCCCCGGAAGGATGCATTTGTTGATGTTGTTGCCTCCCGCTCATCCTTTCCGGCCCAGGATGGAACTTTGCCAGTGCTGCTCGGTCGAAAAGCTCGTCAATGCTTCTTAACCCTCCATTTGTCGTCTATCGTTCAATTTGTTAATGTACCACAGGTTTCATTAATTCGAGTCATATTCTGTCGTTATTCGATGATGTACAGGGATGTTGATTGTACTATCCTGATCCACTCATTGTTGAGTGATCGTAGATGACCCCGCTTGTAGCGTACGTGGTGGTATGTAACCTGTGAGGTGTAACGAGTGTGGCCTATACCCGGACTGATTCGTCTTGAATATGGAACCCCTGGTCAAACTCTCGGTATGCCCACATGGCTGAATAAAATACTTGGTTAGTATCTCTGTATGTCATTTGGAGGTGTCCAACGAAGAAATTGAAATTGTTCATGGCAGGGGGGCTCGAACTCTATAATATTGGGCCCTGTGTCATTGGATCCTCCATCGTCGTGTTTAATTTCAAATCATCATCATTGTCGCTCCAGGTGCCGAGTAGTTTCAGGTAGTATTTCACTTGATCCAGTGTGGTGTTTGGTAAATAATCGAGGTGTGAGTCCAAATTGCCATGGAAAAAATCAATGATCTAGTTACAATGTACCTCCGCAGTATCTCTCAGGGCAACCATCTTCAAGATCCCGGACATACTGCATTCATGCTCTGTGGCCCGCTTCTTATCCACCTGTTGTTCAAAGCTGCATCTGTCTCCCAGGCCCATTCTGCTCATTCAGCAGTTCTCACATCGCGCTCGGCCCAATGTTCAGCTCACATTTCTGCTCGTTGCTTGAAAAGAAGTTTTAGGATCAATTGATTCAGGGTGTCAATGTAGTGCTGATCATCTTCGTTTATAATCGATGAAAAGTTGTTTTTATGTCATCGTCATCTCTGATGCGTGTTTTTGGCTGATCAGGATTGAAATCACTGTCTTCCGGATTCAGATTTCTGTCTTCGGCATCATGATTATCACCAGTTACAGTGTTATCTCTGATTTCTTTTTTTGGAAAAAACCGATGGCCTCCTGACTGTATTCCATTGGCTGCTTGCCAGGGATGCCTGCAGAATTTGCTTACTTTGGCAGTTGTCAGTGACATGTAATTGACATCCAATTGGCTTCTTTGGAGGTATCGTTAGAGTATAGTTGCTTGTTATCTGGGATACCTTTTGCATGTCGCGTCGTGTTAAAAGGGGTAAACATCACAAAATATTGTGAGAAATGTATCTGGTGACTGAACAGTGATCATGGTATAAGGGCAAACATTCTCATCCTGATAGATGCATATGGATTCAGTTGCAAACAGAATAGATGTAAAGATGATATCAATTGTAACGTATGATAATCTCTACCATTAAGAATCACTTTATGAGGGGACTGTATATCATGGGTACTTACCTGTCATTGGCTTTCCAGTACACTTGGGTGCCAAACGAATTGGAAAATATTCTTTTTATCGCCTTGTGTATGTGAGACGTATACATGGCATCCCTCTTACATGAGGGTCCCATATCCACCCCATGGTGGTGATGTTGTTTGTGTAGCCAGCCATCATATAATACTTTGATTTTGGGCTGAAGTTTCCTTGGCATTGTAGTTTAGGATTAAGTGAACATATATAGCATCCGAATTGCCTTAAGTAATGTAGTGGGGCCTTATATGATATCTTGTGTCCATTGTTCTTGGGTGAGATTGCCGAATACATGCAGCATGTTGTATTTTGTTGCATCATGTGCTTGATAGCATCTGTGATCATCTCTTTTTGAAAGCTAGACATTTGGAATTCTCTAATCTAGGGAGATGGCGGTGTATATTGATTCGCACCAGATTTTGATGAAGGTATGATAATCCATCATCATTGCTCATACTTTTTCATTCTTTGTTTACATCATTCTTTCGGCTATACAGTTCTTGCAATGGGAATTTGAAGATCATTGTTCTTGTTTGGTTCTGCTGGTGGAAAGCAGTAGTCGTAATATTTAATCGTATTATTTTCCAGTGCCATTCGAACATCAAAATCAAATGAACTCTTCAACTAAGCTCTCGACATAAGCTTGTGAAGATTGATATACTGCAGTGGGATTTTCCGATTGTTGGTTTGAATGCAGCCAAATGTATGTAACAACTATTATTATTAATTAGGGGTATATAATAGCAGTGCCCACTGAGGGAGGGCATAGAAAATGTGCCACAGACATCGGAATGCACAAAACTGAACAGCTTGGTATTTTGCTCAAATCTGACTGTGCCTAACATTGATTGTGATTGCCTTAGACACAGATTATACACATAGTTTGGTTGATAGTATAGCCCTGGACTAGGGATCACTTGCCAGATGTATGCAACTGTGAGAGATGTCCGTGCCATAATCTTGACTCTTCAGCATTAAAATGTTTTTGAGTGATCCTGGGTACCCTTGAAGTGTGCTTGGAGGTATATTTGATGTAGTTGTGCTTGTAGGTGTAATTTTTTATCTTTCTTATGCTTGCCAGTGACATTGATTGTGGTGCGAGCCCTTTTAAATTAAGTGTACTTGATAATGGAAACATGCAAATGCCGTTTACATAACATCAAGTAATTGTAATTGATATACATCACAAATAGCCTGTATGACTCCCAAATATTGTTATTCAGGGGGCCAAGTGTAATTGACTGATTGAGAGAAAAATGTTAAGACTAGTAGGGCAGTATGGAGTATCGACTTGGTAGCGCTGTGTGAAATCAATGAGTCTATCATGGGTTGCTGTAATCATGTTTTCATCACCGAGTTCAATGTGTATGGGAGGTTTTAATTTCTATTCAACTCTGCAGGCTGCTGGTTCATGCACATAGAATGTTATGCCCCGGAGTCGAAGAGCCACATCGTTGGAGCGTTGGTCACGTTCTGGGCATGGCCAGTTGTTTAAAAAGGATCGCAGTCTCCATCGTTTGTAAGTGATGCTGTGGCCGTGGCGGATGCTTTGGTGATTGTTCTACATTACTTCTTGCCTCATGAATAGTAGATGCATTTGGCCTTTGAGTATCCTGAAAGCCCTCAATGATAGAACATCCAATTGTGATTTCATCCTGTGGTATTCTCACAGTTCTTCTTCTGAGGATGATATTTCTTTCAGTGTGCTACGACGTTTTCATTATCCTTCTTGCAGGCTGTGTATCGGTGTTTCTTTTATCAACCATATTATCTGCGACAACTGAATTGTGTGTAGAGGGTGAAGCAAATTGCCATCTCTCCAATGTCCATGACGTGGACAGCCTGCTCTTCATCTTCATGAATTGTATCCATTGCTTTTTGTGTGTTTTAATCATACTGTATTCACTCTATTTAGAGTATGACAGATGCCTAATCACCTCCGCCTCCAAGCAAGCAGGTTAGATGGTGACGCTCTGCTCCTGCCACCCATCGTCCCCTTCTGACAAAGGAATGTGAAAAGACAGTGAAAAGATTGGTAAGGACCAAAGAAAGAAACCGAAAAGAGAGACCCTGGATCCATCTCACTCCTCCGCTTGCTCGTTACCCGGCTGTCGAGTCGACCAATCACCACCCAAGCCGCCAAGACATGGACGCAAACAAAGTGACTGCTTTGTTTTTCTTTCTCTACCACTCACCTGGGTGGGAACTTTCCGACGTCAGTAGCTGCCTGGAAGTCCATCACCGCCTGATCACACTTCACCATGGAAAACAGCTCAGAGACCTGCACGTGCCGGCATCTGCCCACTTTCCAGCCTGTCACCTTCCCCCCCTCTTTTCTGAGATCTTTCTGCTGGTCTTTCCACCAGCTGCAGTGGCAGAATAGATGCTCTCACGTCTGCACTGCTCTGCCTCCACACCACCATCGTTTGTCATTGTCTCGGTGCCCAAACGTTTTTAAGTACTTGTCCACTGGAGCAAGCCCGCTCTTCAGTCAATAGAACCTTGTAGCTAACGTCTTCTCACTTGTCATCGGGATGGGTTTCTTTCTCCCCGCCTTGCTGTTGAGTCTATAGCCGAAGTGCTTGCTGCACTTGTCGGTCTCCCACTGTGGTTTTGCAGCCGATCTTGCTTCCGTGATTCTTCTGGTTCCATTTACAGCCGAGGTGTATATTCGTTCCCATACCATGCCTGCTATGCGGCCTTTCCGGGCCAGGTTCACTTGGCGATCTGCTTCCTTGTTCCCGGGGATGCCTGGGTGTCCCAGGACCCAGTGGATCTCTGTTTCGATAACGCGGTCGCGAAGGGTCCTTGCATGGCGGTTAATCCATCTGGCTAGTGGTTGTCCTGGTCCTCGCTCCAGATGCTCCATTCGTCAGATGGCTGCCTGCGAGTCGCTGAAGACTGCCACCTTTGCCACACCATTTGCCAGTAGTCTGTCTGTTTTCTTGACTGATTCCCGGAGCGCTAGTCCGATTGCCCACAGCTCCGCATCGTATACCTCCATTCGCCTGGTGCTGAGGTGGCTACGGAAGGACTTACAGCCGTCTCTGTGCTTGCATACCGCTGCGGCTCGCACTCGCCCATTGACGTTTCGCGATCCATCCGTCCACCACATCCTGACTCCCGTGCCCACTCTGGTCTCTTTTTCAATCACCCATCGTGTTGCTTCTTTCTCAGCCGCGGTGTTGTCGCTCAGTATCACAGTCCTAACCACCGGTACTTTGTCAGGATTTGGCCAGCGCATGGTCTCTGCTTCCCGAACATATTCATGCTCTCCCTTGATCACCCTGCATACTGGTGCGCCCGATTTAGGGTAGTCGTGCATCTCCTTCAGCTTAGATCCTTGCCTCGCATTCACTAGCCTAGCCGAGAATCGTGGTTGTCTGGTGTCCAGGGCCACTGGCGCAGGTGTGAGCCCTGAGTCTGTCATAAGCGCACCCAGTGGGGTCGTGGGCAGGGCTCCTAGAGTTAATATGGCTTGTCGATTGAAAAGAAGTTGGAGGTCCTCTCGTCTGCCTGTTTATTTTAGGTCCCACCAGAGCTCGCTCCCATATACTGCGACAGGTTGGACGCTAGCTATTTGGACGGCTCTAAACCGCTTTGTGACGTTTCCGTGCAGTATCATGAGCGTGCGAAGTCTCGCTTCTGCAGTTCTGGCTGTCTTTAGGCATCGGTTGTGGTGCTCTCTGAATGTCAGGTGCGCATCGATCCAGACTCCGAGCCACCTTGCCACTTCTTTGTTGAACCGGACAACACTGTTTCCTATCCTGATTTTGGCTGTGAGTTTCGGCGAAGGTGCTTCTTGTGTCCTCGCCTGCGTGTGAAGAGAGCTGCTTCCGTGTTAGGATTGTCACACTAGAGATCCCATCTAGCAACCCATTCGATGCTCTCCGCTGTGCAGGCTTCGAGTTTCTTAACCACCTGGTTCACATCCCTCCCAGTTGCCAACCACCCGAGGTCATTCACGAAAAAGAGGCCTTCGACTCGTTGGACTCTCTCTTCCACCCATTCTATCAGCCCGGTGTTGTAAATTGCGAAGATAATTGCCGATACAGGAGATCCTGATGGGACCCCCGTTTTCACTCGATCGCTCTGCATGACGTTCTCCTCGATCACCATCTGTACCGTTCTTTCAGAGAGAAAGCTTTCAGTCCATCGTTTGAGGTCTCCGTCCATCCGCTTGGCCTTCATTGCCTGAATCAGCCTCCATTTCGCTACGCATGGGAATACTCTTTTAATATCCATCAGGAGGACGCCCGCAATGTTCCCTTCTTGCCATGATGTGTGCACCCTGTGGACCATGATGGCTGGAGCGTCGATGGCTGACCCGCCCTTTCTGCTACTGAACTGGCCCTAGCTTAGTAGTTCTCTCCTTTCAACTTCCTCGGACAATAATTCGGCAACCACTTTTTCCGCGACATTTCCCATGCAGCTGAGCTGGGAGATCGTACGGTACGACTTGAGCTTGGTGTAATCATCCTTTCCTAGCTTTCCGATTACAACTGCACTCGCTCGCCTCGACATGGCAGGGTGAAGACCAGTCCATAGGGCCGCCGAGGTTAAACCAACAACTCTGTCTCTGTTCAACCTTCAGAGAATGCAGATGGCCCCGCAGGACAACTTGCCTAGGCCTGGGGCCTTCTTGACCGGCGGGAAGAAGAAGACTAGTTCAACTGCTTTCTCCGTAACCCGTTCGGGTGCTCGTCCTGCAGGGGGTAGTTCGTAGTACTGATCGTCTTCATTTGGGAGAAAGGACTCCCATCTGAGCATCTCCTCCTTTTCAGTGACAGAGCTTGCTTGCTTCCCCTCTCTATCAGTCATGGCCTCCACGATCGCCCCCGCTCGAGGATTGAAGCACTTTGCAGCCCTCCAAACCTCACCACCCCTAAGGTTCTGTAAATAGTCGTTCAACATCTGATTCTCAGACCGCCGGATTGACCTTTTCAGGTCTGCCTTCGCCCAGGCCACTGCTTCTGACCTTCGTCCCCTTCTCTTTTCTCTCCCAAGTGCGCTTCTCTTCTCCTTAATCTCACCATTCCACCATCTCTTAGATCGAGTGCAAATCCTTATTTTCTTCGCCATAGCATCCAGCAGTTTGCTCAGTACATTCTGGAACCATTCCGCTTCCCGCTCGACCTCATCCCCAGTGCAACACTGGTCTAGGGGGGCTCTCTCCTTCTCGAGTCCCTTGCAAGCTTTCTCTGCCGCGTTCTCATCCTCCTCCGACATAGCAGCGATATTCCATCCTATGACCTGTATTCCACCCGCTTCTTCCTGCTTCCCCACGTCCACCTCCAATTCTATCAGCTCATGGTCAGAACCTGTGGTATTGCTCTCCTCCGCCAAGATCGTCCATTTCGCAATTGGTCCATTGGCCAGGGTTAAGTCTATGACGGATGCGCCATCACTGCCGTTCCTCACCCATTAGTGAGTGGGTCGGCCGTAATTCCCAATCTCAATCTGATGTGGGTCAATGATCTCCTCCCAGTAGGTGACGTCCCTCCGTTCCGTGCATCTCGGGTCCCAGCGCTGACTGTGGGCGTTAATGTCCCCTGCGAGCACCCTGCTGCCCCCCAGTCGAATGATACTCTCCCAGTTTAATTCTCTCACTGGGCTCTCTCCCGTCTGGACATCATTTTGGTCGTAGACGTTTACGATTCTTGTCATCTTCTCCCCTCTTCTTTTGACGTCAATCACAATCACAACATCATTCGCACCCCAGCTCAGGTCTGTCGGTTCCTCAGTTGCAAGGCTGCTCTTCTTGCGGAAGGCCGTCCAGACTCTCTTTCTTTTTCTAATTTCGTACGCCATGTGGTTGATTCCAATTCCTCCTCTTCTCTTGTCCAGCGTTTCTTGAAAACATATCACATCCGCTTTCTGTTCAACTCCCGTCTCTAGCGTAGCCATGGTCCACACATATGGCCTGGCGCAGTTGTGCTTTATTGCTCAAATCATTGGAAAAGGCGGCTCCCATTTCCACCTCCACTGCAATCTCCACCATGGTCACATCTCTTTCTCCCTCCCCCACCTCGTTCTTCCCGAGTCTTTCCACCTACTCGACCGGAGGCTCCCCTTCTCAGCTCCGGTTTCCGTCGTCTGCCTTGTTCCGAGTACCACTGTGTTTGCACCCGTGGCTCCTCCCATTCGATACTCGGGCTGTTGTCATCGTCCAGTGTCTCAGGTCGCTTTGATATCTTCGGTCTTCTTTGCACACCTTCCTCTGAATGCGATATGGGTCCCTTTGCAGTTGGGGCATTTCTCTTGGGTGTGACTGCAGAGTGCACCTTTCTGCGATGTTCATCCCAAAACACTGCACTGATGCTTGTTCGTCCGGTGCGGCCCTGAGCACTAGCCACACCTGGGCTGACTGCCGCCGCACCTGGTCTCGATGTGGCCACACCCGCAACAGAGCTCGCCTATGCCGTCCGGGCCTGTGCTCGTATACGGTTCGACCTTGTATCTTACTGCTGCAGCGATGACCCCTTTCTCGACTGGTCACTTGGCTAGTTTCTTCCCCTTCACAATAAAGACCAACAATGATACCTTTATCTCTCTATTTTGATGTCTCTCCCTAATCGAGCGGGGGCTGGATAGCCATCTTACTTGTGCAGGGACTGTGACTCCTTCATTCTCGCCCTGGATTTCTTCTCGCATCTTTTGTAGGCCTTCAGTGCCTCTACGCATGTATCTCACCAGTGCAACAGCGTGTATCTTCAGTTTCTCCCACGATTCGTTCCCCTCCACATCAATGATCCCTTTGTCGACCGACCTTGCTGCGTTGATAATGAAGTCTCGGTACAGAAGTGCCATCTCCGCTGTGGCGTTCTGGTACAAGATCACTGTTATTGCACCCTTGGAATTTCTTCGTGTGTTCATGATTCGGATTTGGGCTGTGGTTTGCTGCCTGAACAGCGCCCTGTTGATTGCGGATGCGACTTCTTCTTCCATCTTGTTGGGCAGGGGGACGCTCTTGTCTCTTCTTAGGATCAGGCGCCTGTCTACGATGTTCGAACTATTTGTAGAGGCTCGGGCTGCAGCTGGCCTACTTGTAATCGCTCTCTCAGATGTGACGGCCTTGGCTGTCGCAGCTTTCCGCTCGTTACGCGGTGGGACTATCTCCTACCATCTTGTCGGTGTTGTCTTCGCTGTTGGTGCGGGCACCGGGGTTAGGGTCGGAGTCGGGTGCGAGGCCGAGGTTGGGGTCAGCATCGTCAGCTGCTGCTGTGGTTTCGGTTGCAGTTCGGCTTGTCGCAGCTTTGTCTCACGCTCTTGTTGCGCTATCATGTGTGTACCTGTGTGATTCGAGGCCTCCAGTCCATTGTCGGCCTCTCATTTCTGCTGGCCTGGTGTCGGTTCTGCCAGAACCTTCGTAACCATGTTTGTGATACCCATCCCCCACAGTACGTCGTCCGACTGGCGGTCATACTACTTGCCCTATCTCTCTTGTAATGACGCTCTCATTCCGATCCATTGCACTTCCTCGTGTGCTGCATGTTCGTTCAGTGCTTTTACCAAGTTCTCAACAGTTCGGTACAGCTGCACTGCTTTACTTACCTTCTGCCTGATCATTCTCTCCATCCGGGTTCTACAGTTCCCCGGTGCGCTTGGAGACTCCGGAGTCTCACTTCTCAACCATTTCCTGTTCTTGTTTCACATCAGAGATTCATTCAGGGTCATGCCTTCTGTAATGACACGTGCCTCTCCAGATACGTCACCCACCGAGCCATTCATCTGTCCTACTTCTCCAATCTTCAAATTTCTAACTTCCACACTCGCTAGCTTCTCGATTGTGCCTCCGGTAGTGCTCTCTCCTCTCTTGGTTGCCATCGTCGCTGGGTCTTCGGTTGTCGCATCGTGTCCATCACATGTACGCTCTGCTGCTGTGGGTTTACAACCTTCTCTGGCGGTCCAGAGGTGCTGGGTGTGCCGCTCCGGAGTCAATTCAATGCTAAACGTCAATTGCCGCTGTCCGTTTGTCAATTACTATCCAGGTTGTTGGCTTATTTCATCGTTTCTGTGTTTGCCAAGACTTATTTTGATTGTATTCATTACTTGTTACAGTATGGGTGCTGGAAACCAATGTTCGCTAAACTTTGATAGTCATTTGGCAATCCTTGAGTAGTGTAGGAGAAAAGCTGTGAAAAGGATTGGCAAACGGCAGCATACAATAGGAGCCTACAAGAGAGCCATTTTATTTCAACGTGTCTTGGGGGGGAGTAGCCCCAGTGAGATGATGCCTGATTGGCTCTAAAATTAAAAACAAAAGAGACAAGAAATAAAATATGGTGATTGTTTGATGCATGTCGCATGCATCTATAAAAAGTCTGAACTCCTGGTGATGGTGAGATCCAGAGATTCAACAATCTCAACCAACCTGCGAATCCACTCTGTTCGTGAGTTCATTGTTGGGGCCAATTTTTCCACCACTCTACCATTGTAAATATATGAGTTTTAAAGGTTTCATAAGAGATATTTTTGGATGTGGTAATAGGTGCTTGAAAAAGATGAATTAGTTATCTGAACTACTAACTGATTGATTTGTCCTTTCATGGTCAAAATGCATAGAACTGGCATTGGAATAGAGTGTGGCAGATTTGAAGTGCAGTATTGTGTTGCTGATTTCAGAGACTTTCCCACATTTCTACCTGATTCTTGATGTTCTTGTTATATGGGATAAGATCTTCAGAGCACCCAAGGTACATTAGAGTTTATGTGTGATTGTCCCTCTATTGCCAATCGTATTGTTAACTTTGGAGGGTCATCCCAGGGAAAACAGGGAGACATTGTTCACCGGTAAGGATATCATATATCTTCATTGAGATGAGTACAATTCGGACCTTCTATCTCCAGTTAGGGTAGTTGTTATCAGAATTGAAGGTATCTGTAGACATTCTGAAGGTTGAAAGAGGTGTCGGAAGTATATCGGTAGGGTGGTGGCGGTGATGAGGTTGAGTGTAACAATTGTTGTGGGTTAGGGTTGAGATGGCTCGATGAATGGAGTAGAACTTAGATGATAGTGACCGCCGGACTCATAACCTGTTCAAAAGTATGATACAGACGAACTCTATTGAACATGGTTCAGCTCAAATCTATGCCTTTACATACCATGACCATCCGTGGGCTCTGCAGAGATGCCGAGTACCGAGGTTGTGGCGAACCAGCGGGTGGCGAGTGCCTAATAGTGTATGAGTCTACTCGGCTACTCTTTGGAAACTCCTAGAATCAGCGACCTCATTCTAGTCCTCGCAGTAACAGCACTACCACTTTAAGTTACACAGGTTTCCCTAGTGGTTATCACGGTCACTGTGGAAGTTTCTGAATGGCTTGTATTTCCGCGGCCCTTAGTATTAGTACCAGTTCGTTGTCAAGTTGGAGCCTCTGTCTGGGAGCCTCTCCACGCACTTCCAGGAAACTGTATAACGGCTGATGAGACTACATCTAGCGGCTACTTGTATCAGTTATTTTGTTTACTTTTAGTAGAGCATGGGTAGCGTCTGTAAATCTGTAGAGCGTGGCTGTTTTCTGTAATACTCCCTGTTCCTTGGCTCAAGCGTCTTTATACACCAACCTTCGCACTTGATTGCTTTTCGGCGTCACTATAACGGCGAGTACGTCCCTATATAAGACCGTATGTACAGATATGTCAATACGAGTAGATATGTATTGCATAAATGGACCTGACCGATGAGGTAACCGATGATGTAACCGATGATGGAGCTGACTGCACACCACTCTCTTGTATATAGTTCGAGTCTTTCTCCTTCTTTTCTCTTTACACTTAGTACCTTAATCTATACACACGGTTCTCCCCTCATTATTGCAACAATATGGTTGCACACGAGGTCGAGTGATAGTATATGGTAGTAGTATGTAAAATTATCGCTGGCGTGCAAGTTCGCTTCGCGAGGTGTCTATGTCAAGTGCATCTGCGAGCCAAGTTCACCTGCGAGTCAAGTGCACCTGGCACCGCCATTACAGTCACCGAGTTCTTTTTCCAAAGTAAAACTGATACCCATAATCCTACAGTAGCGATCACCCTACTGTATTGCGAGAGCTCCGAATAATCATCGTGCTGACAAAGTACTCGGGTCCATGAAGGTCAGTCCAGACACCCATTTCCGGAAACAATTTTTGCTGTGTGACTGGGGTTTTGACTGGGGGGGGGAGGCTCAATTTGATGTGAATCTACGCTTGCTTCCCACGCTTTAACAAGTTCAGCGCATGGCGCACTGATAAATCTCAATTTCCTGGAGTTTCTTCCAGAAATGGGGTGTCCGGACTGACCTTCGTGGACCCGAGTACTATCCCATGTACTCTATATGTACTATTAAGTACTTTGGCACTTTCCGAAGCCAATATTGGTTTCTGTTCTGTATCCAATAGGTAGGTTGATGACAAGTACTCACGTGGCGGTGGAAACTCGTAGATTCTAGGTACAAGAGAGAGCAAAAGAGAAAAGGAGAAATTAGTTGACATGAACGTCGAATGGACTATACTAAGAATGGGAACAACGTAATAGCCAAGCTATGACGTGATACCCGTCGATGATCTTAGGCAAAAGTCCTTGACTCCGGACAGTCAAATCAATGACATCCCAACGTTTCTTAGCTTGAGAAATTCTTCTGAGGTGTGAAGAATATTAATATAGCCCAGACGTTGCTGTCGTCATCTCGTATGCGGCAACTGGCTAGCTTTTTAGCAATTGGTATCAACCGGTACTGGTCGCAATATCAATAGCCGCTAGAGGCAGTCCAATAAGCCTTTGTACAGTTTCCTGGGATTGCGTGGAGAGGCTCCCCTCTGTCTTTTCTTCTCGCTGTTAATAACCTTCCAATTCTCTGCAATTTCCAGGTTGTCATTGAACGCCCTTTGACACCATCTTTAGGTCAATTTTACCCTTATGAAGGTGTCAATCATTGGTTTGCAGAGAAAGTGTGGAAGAACCTTATGGTTTGTAAGATACTCAAGAAGGAATTGATTTTCAGTAGCTGCATCCACCTGCTGCAATTGTTGGGCGTAGCGGAGTGCATCTGGCTCCAGTGATTTTCCAGCTGCAGAATTCTTCATGGTTATATAATGTACTAGCCATGATTTCATCCCGTCCATTTAATGAATGGTGGCCGGGACATGTCAGTGGGAATTCCGCGGTTGGTGTAACCATGGCAGGGTCTACTGGTACTGTCTCTGAACACGGAGTAATATTGAGCCAAGCAATATCCTGAGGCCCAGAAACAACTACATTTGGCATTCCTCGCAATGCAATTCCCGAGGTGTAGCAAGTCTCAGCACCCATAGTGGTACAATGGTTCTTGATATACCAGCTGGGATGAATGAAAGCCGAAGGTTATTTCTGGCCCAACAACTGATAGGTACGCAAAACGGGGCAGAGCTTAACGACATGGAGGTTCACAGCGGCGATACTTCCTGGTTGGTCTGAGTTACAATTCTCTGTGGGGTCCTGTAATACTGAAATTGACACAAAAAAATATGCAACCATGCCCTCTGCTTGTAGGAGGTTAATTGCAAATAAAGAGACCATTTCGGTCAGAATTTGAAGCTCAAGCATGACTGATCGCCAGGAAATAAGAATTTCATACTGCTTTCCGCTAAACATTTTATACTCAAGTTTTATTTAGCTAACGAATGTTATCAACGCTTTTGCTGTGTTATGAAGTTGTGACTTTGGATGAGTAATGTTAGAAAGTGCGTCATCACGTGGTTCTGGGTTAGGGTTAATATCGCTAGCGTGTGAATTCGTGTATATAACTACGTGTCATCTTAAACTTAGACAATCAATCGATTCACTGAGAGAAGGTTCGACATAAAAACCCTGACTGCATAATGAGAACCCTCATTCGGTTGAGTTGAATTGCAATCAACATTTCATTCTCTAAAGGTCCCAACTCATGCATGATGCCATGAGAATACGGAATCCTCCTCTTCCTCTTTGATATTGCATTCCAGATTCTTTACCACCCGCCATCTTTCTTTGATCAAATTTCCGGAATAAATATCAGCCCACCCACGGTACTTGGTATCCAAACTGCACGGTGTATCTTGTGTCCCATTACCATCCGGTTGCTGTATTTGTTTAAATCACAACGCCTCTAAGTCATCAACATACATATCTTACACTTCCGAGTCCCTGTTATCTTGTTCTTCCACAGGCAGTATAGCTCCAACTCTATCGTCTAACTGTTGAACTGACTCTCGGTGAATTGATTCATTGTCTAAATCTCAGATCACACGTAGCCTAAGTACAAGCTGCCAACCCTAACCCACACACACGTGATGACATACTCTAAGAACCGTTCCATCACTAACGAAAGAGATTCTTGTAATACTTTCTTTCTCATGGGCCGGAATTCTAAATCTGGAACATAATTTAGAGTTGCAGGGGCGGTACATATATACAGGTCAATGCAACTTGAAGCATGGTATGTAACAGCCCGCTTTCTCTTTCGTGCCTTCAAATTTGCAAGCTTAGCTGATGTTGGGAGGAGGGCTGGTGCATCTCCCCATCTCGTTTTTCTTAATTCTGCCATCCGCTTGGTGGCTCATTAAAGTATATAGTGGATTGTCTTATAGAGGCTGATTTTGACTAGGTTGCAGTGAGCTTGGATTCTAATTCATCAACCGCCTGCCGGTATTTGAGTTAGTACTGTTCAGCATTATGGGGCTCAAGTCCATTTGCTCTCTCAGCATCTATCCCTGGCGCGTAACGGGCCGAGTATGGTACCGTGGAGTAACATAACTCCACCCAATTTGGGTTCTCAACCCCTTGTTCAAACAAATTTGCGATGTAACTCACTGAATAGTGCCAGAGCACAATTGCTTTACTGATTTCCATACACATCGGCCTCTTTATAATATAGAATAGTAGTTTTCAAGCTGCTGTGGTGTGTAGTAGTTGCAATCGAAGTTACGTTACCGGAGAGTAAAATACGGCGTTACGCGTCAGGGGATAGCAAGTCGTGATTTTCCTGCGCCAGACATGTAGTGCCAGGGCTAGTACTGCCAGTATGAGGGAGTGGCATAGTTCTAGAAGTTAGAACCTGTAACAGTTTTGTTATCTGGTAACCCTGAATTATTTTTCGCAGAGATAAACCGCCGGGGGTGAATTTGGTACGATGGAAGGGTTTGATCTACTTTGAGAAATGGGAGGATACTATGGCGACACGTGAGGCCAAATTGAATTGGATTTGAACTTAAAAAGGTACATTGGAGGACAACAGCATCCAACTCCACAACCCGGCTATTATAATGCACGCTGATGACACGGTCAGCGAGTATAGGTCTTGCATGCTGCATCTCCGGCTTAATATGATTAATGGCTCTTCTCGTGATTGTCTATGTATACATCCTCTATCGCCTCATATAGAGTGTAGTGAAATCGATCGATAGACTTGTGATTGGACGTCACGACACATCAGAATCGCGTCAACCTGTCAAAATCGACTATTTACGGTGTCGACTTCCCGTCCCTGCTCGAATACCCCTCGGTTTCCGTCTAAAATATTATCCTGTATTCAATCCAGAAGTGACCTGAAATAGAGTGCACTGTGAATCGATCGATCGACCGAACCTTCGGACCACTGACCTCGATCACGAAGTACAATGGAAGTTATACCTACAGTACATGGGCCCTCAAAGTGAAGAGTCTGCTGCAACGGTTCAACCACTGAGGACTCGTCATCGGTATTGAGCGACCTCAGCAACCTCCGGCCGGCTGCACCGGCATCAGCAGCAACTGGAAACCTATCGTCAAATCCAAATTGCATGTCTTGAGGGGATAAATGTCATTGAAATTGGCGGACTTACCAGAACAATTATGCGAAAGCAGATGCCACTATCTGCGGGCTTTTAGATTTGTTAATCCGCTTCTGCTGTACGGATGGTAGGTACGACGTTCCCAGGATGCTATGGGAATCGATTAAGGCCGACTTTGAACCTCCGTCACCTGCTCCCATAGCCGTACCGCATCCCACGCCTGCTCCTGTAGCCGAAAAGCTTCCCGTACCTGCTCCCCGTACCGACATCGCAGTCTCCTACACCAATAACCGAATATTCCATCGTTTGGAAGGATCTCGAGAAGGATCCTGGAGAAGGATCCTGCGTTGGCACAAATATTAGTCAGTGGAGATTGACCTGAATAATAACGTGCCACCACCGCCGCCAGCTTCTCAGACTCCTGTTATGACACCACAGGCTCCAGTCCCCGCTGTGCAGGTTCTTGCACCAACTCCCGCAGCTGCAGCGGATGATCAACCCCTTGTGATGAATGTTGACTCGGAAGAGGACACTTACAGTTCACTGTTCTGCCGCCGTCCGCGTCTTCGGTTGGACCGGCATTTGTATCTGCAGCGACTGCTGAACCTCCGGTGATGAAGATTGCATCGGAAGAGGGTGCTGGAAATAACGAGTTGCATACGAAGAATGATCCACCAAAGTTTAGAGTCCGACTGATGGATGACTCGACGGATGGTCATTCGCCGCTGCTGCCATTAATGACAGTGGTACCGAACCGACTACGGAATGTTTTACTTGAGCCTGTTTCGTATGATACGCTGATTTCAAAAGAACCGGAGCCTCTGGACGACCACGCAAAGCTTACAGATACTCAGCATAAACCGAAGGTCCTACTAATAGAGGACATGGAGGAGACCACTCACTGGCACCGCCGAAGTCTCCAAATTCTTAGAATCAGCGGAAGACCTATGGACTATCCAACCCACTATCCAAATTGCACTTATTACCCCAGTCTGGATTGTGGCACCAGGGGGCATGATTGCGCATATATGGAAGATATGGGCACCTCCAAGTCGAGTGTGTGTGAATTTCAGCCGCATGTTTTGTCCCTGCACTGCGGCCCGTCCCGCTGCATGCATTAGCACCAATCGAATTCGGAAAGTGGAGCAGGCGGGGTTAGAGGGGTAATTTACTTTTCTCGGGAATATGCCGCACGCAAAAGCTCAAGCTTAAAAGCATTTTCTTATTGATAGCGCAACCGCAAAAATTTTCATGGAGCTGACATGAGAGCTTTTGTCTGGCTGCTGGCCTGACTGTACGTATGGCAATAAGAGTAGATACAGTTGCAAACGAGAATAGGTGATCAAGTAGAGTAGTATGTATGTAAGATTATCGCTGGTGTGCAAGTGTGCTTCATGAGGGGTTTTTATGAGCTGTACTAAGGTGAAATATCGTTGGCAGAGGTCGTAGATATGTCACAACTTTTTCGTGTATATACACCGTATTTTCATAGCAGATTTGCCCCGTATCACAATCAGAGTTATGCAATTAGTACCGGCACATGATGGGTGGTTACGATGGTAACAAACTTAGTCCTTTGATTCATCGCCATCATTACCATCACCATCATCAACATCACCGTCAGCATCATCATTATTGGAGCGCCCACACAGGCACACACGTACGTATATAGTCACGATGTTTGGTGTAAATGAGCCTCCGTACAATTGTAAGATACAAAGTAACTACTCCGTAACTCTATCTCCATCTACGGGGTATTCCCGCTACTCAACACTAAGATCAGGATTTTGCGATACTGGCTAGACTGAAGGACAAGTTGTCACTCACACCTCACGATGTTTAGTATGTTCAAAAGTGAAGTGCAGACAAAGTCTATTAATCTATCTAAAGGTAAAACCTATGCCTTATATACAAAGAAAGATACAGAGGTTTCGCGGAGATGCCGAGTGCCGAGGTTGATGGAGTGGCGGGTGGCGAGTGGCGAGTGACTAATTATGTATGAGTCTACGAGTATGAGTCTACTCGGCTCGGTGTATCGGCGTCCTCATTCTAGACCTTTTGTTGGTTTTAATCATACTGTATCCACTCTATTGAGAGAATGACAGACCCTCTAATCCCTCACGCCTCGGGGCAAGCCGGTTATATGGCGAAGCTCCGCTCCTGCTGCCTGTCGTCCCCTTCTGAAAAAAGAAAGCAACAAGATTGGCTGATGGCTTTCAGATCACGACCCCACTCCCACGCTTCGCTTCCACACAGCTGGGTGCCGACCTGTACGCAGGGCCGCCCTGGTTCATTCCATGATTCTCGCTTTGTTCCACTTCCAGAGGAGACGCATGGCTTCGAACCATAACTTGTCTGGGCCTGGGGCCTTCTTGATCGACTGCGAGTGGTGAACTAGTTTGACTGGTTGCTCAGTAATCAGTTGTTGTGCTCATGCAGCAGGGGGTAGTTTGTAGTACTGATTGTCATTGTTCAGGGAAATTGTCTCGCATCTTAGCATCCCCGCTTTTTCGGTGATAGAGATTGCTTGCTTTGCATCCCTATCAGTCAATGACACTACGGTCACCCCCACCCGCTGGTTCACAAATGTTTCAGCCCTCCCAACCTCACCACCCCTCAGGTTCTGTAAATAGTCATTCAACATTTCGCTCTTAGACTGCCGAATAGACTTTTGCAGATCTGCTTTGGCCGGACCTACTGCTTGTGACCTCGTTCTCTTTTTCCACCAAGGAGGCTTTTCTTTATCTTGCTCTCACTATTCTACCATTCCATATATCGAGCACAGATTCTTATTTTCTTCACTGTGCCATTAAACACATTATTAGTATATCCTGGCACTACTCGGGCTCCCACTTGACCACATGCCCCATGTTTTCTTTGTCTCGACCGGCTCTCCCCATTTTGACTGCCCTGGAACGTCTTTCCACCCCCTTCTCGTCTTACTCCACTAGAGTAGCTAGGTTCCACCGTTCAACTTCTGTTCCACCTGCCTCCAGCTAATATTCCACAGCCACCTCCCATTATATGTACTGATGTTTCGTGCCTGTGGCATGATTCCGCTTCGGAATCATTCATATCGTATTTGATTGATTGGGCAGGATTCAGTCCATGATAGATGTACCCTTGCTGCTATCTATCAGACTGTAGTAACTGGGATGGCTGTCATTCACAATCTCCATCTCATGTGTGCCTATGATATTGGCCCAGTTTATGGCATCCCTGCAGTCGGTGCAGCTCATGTGCCAGTGCTGAAGGTGAGATTTTAAGAAACCTGCAAGTACTGTACCTCTACCCTGCGGAATAATACTGTACCAATTTAACTTCCTCTCTGGTTCCCTCACATCTACAGGTTTCTCTGATCATAAATGTGGATAAACATTGTGATTTTCTCCCACTCTTTTTTGACATCAATCACAATCTCATTGACCTTTGTATGCCTGTTTCAGTCTGCCTGTGCGTCAGTTGAATGGTCACCCCGCTTACACTGACCTGTTCCGACTCCCTATCTTTTTCTAATTTCTTATTTAAAGCAACTGATTTCGATTCCTCCACTTTGTTCCAGTGGCTCTTGCAAACTTTCCAAATCTTCTTTCCATCGAAATCCCATCTCTAGTGCTGTCATCGTCCACAAATATGGCATAGTGGAGTCTTACTGACTTGCCCGAATTGTTGAAAGCATCCGCTTCCATTTTGGCCTCTACCATGTTTGCGGCCATGGTCATGTTCCTCTCTTTCTCCACCCCCTGCATCTCCCTCAGTCCTCCCCACTTCCACCACCGGCTCCCCAGCATAGCCTAGGGTATCTTTCATCTTCCTGATACCATGCGCCACATTGGGTGCGCCTGCAACACCTACCATTGGTTGGTCAATCGGTTTCAGTCTCCTTCTTCCACGGTTCTCATGCGATCAGATAGCTTGGGTCATAATTCCACACCTTTTACTGGATGCAATATGGTTATTTTTGCAGTTTGGATATTTGCCTTATGTGTGACTGCAGAGTGCACCTTTCTGCACTATGCATTACACAACTTTGGAATGGTACTCTGTTAGTTAGTGCAGCCCTCACCAGTAGCCATGGCCGGGCTGACTACCCTGGCACCTTCCCTCGATATGGCGCTACCCACAGTAGTGCTTGCACATGCTGTCGGGGCCCATCAATATTTGTGTATGATTCGAACTTGTTCCTTACCCCTTCAGCGGTAACCCCTTTCTGAACTAGTCTCTTGGTTACCCTAGTCCACTTTAAACAAAAGACCACCAATAATGTTTTAATCTTCCTATTCTGATGTTCCTGCCTGATGAAACGAGGGTTCAATATCCATCTGACCTGTTCAAACATTTTGACTGCTCGGAATTATAAATAGACTTCATCTCCCATCTTCACTAAGCCTTTTGTCTGTCCATGTATGTCATTTGTTGAGCATTGTGGATCTTCAAGTTTAATCTCCCCCACCATTCCTTCCTATCTATATGAATAAATCCCATGTTGGTCAAACTTTCTGCGTTGATGAGGAAGTTCCAGTACTGGAGAGCCATCTCACTTATTGCATTCTGGTCACTGACTGCAGTTATTACACCCCTGTCATTCCTCTGTGCATTCATGATTTTGATGTATAGTTCCGCAGTGACACAGAAACATGCATATCCACTTTAAGGAGATATATGCTTTTTGGCATGGATCAGAAAAATGCAATTTCCTTCTTGGCCTGGCACCCACCTTCCGGGATTCTCCTTGGGGCCCGGGAGGCTTCCAAACCCTTCCGTATCATTTTACTATGCTCCGATGGTTGACAGTCATTTGATGGTGGACCTGTAAACTTTCCTCAATCGTACAGGAGCATATCACAGCATTCCTACCACATGCTGGCAGGTCCACCAACTTGCTCCTTTGTTTACTCTGCTCTGCATATTTCCCTGATGCTGCACACCTCTCACTGCCAATTGGCATAATATGTGACTCAATTCGTAGATCATGCTGACAATTCATCAGTGCTACTTCAAGTATCGTCACGAGAGATTTGCCTAAATAGACATCTCTAGATCTGATTAGACTAATATAGTATTTATATATACCAGCTGGATTCCGAGCGCACCTGTGCGTGAGACTCCTCTCATTGTTTGGACAAATGGCAGAAGTGGCACCAAACCTTTCATCCATATATGTTTTGGCTTAATATATATCCCAGTACATATACAAATTGGCTTGATTATTTACAATACATAACAAACCGTTCCCTGTGGCTGCCTGGATCTCTGGGATCATGTGGCACAGCCCTTCAATTTTTTCCATGGCAACAAGATGTCCTGTTGATTCCTTACCACTCTGACAAACCCATCCACTTCTTGTGGGAGCCCTATATGATGCATGAAATGTGTACCAACACCAATGGCCAACTGCAGTGGTGATGGTTTAACAACCCAGGTTTGAAGGGATGAAAGGAAATCAGGGTGCTGCCACAACAGCCGGCCACCAGTCCGCGCAATCATCCCACTTCACAGCGAGGTCCAGGTTGGTGGTGAACAGGTGAAGTATAGAACAGGAAATGTGAGGCAGCACCCATGGAGTCCATTATCCAGATTTTCGCCCATGCGTACCAATCGCACTGGCAGTGGCCGCGTGTGCATCTCACCATCTGGCATACACTTAACGCTGCGATCGAGCAGGATCTGGTTCATTTGCTGAAGGTTATGATATTCCAGTGTGTAGAAAGCAACCTTATTGTGATGTTGCATGGTTTCGCCTTCCGTGAACTCATTTCCGTAGCTCCAAATCATACTGACCGTATCATGGCCCCAGATCCCATGCAGATGTAGCCTGACAAGTGATTGCAATGTCGGGATGTTCAAGTTATCAGCTGCTTCAGTTAGTTATATACGCTTGAAAGACAGTAAACGTACACAAATAGTTGAAAGTTTAAACTGAACAGAGGCTGTGTACTGGGTTGAATCAAATGGTCAGATTCACCAGGAAGGATCCTATTCTGCTGGGCGCGCCTGGTCATTTGCCGTTTCTCTCCATTGTTCAACATTTTAAGAACTACTGCACTCTTCTCGACATACCATCCGTGGAAAGCAAGCCTCCACTGAGTCTGTTTGATGTAGTCCATTGTGCTGTATCGATAATTGTGCTGAAAAAGCTGTACCACAAAGTTCACCCCATTGCTGGCACAATACGCATCCTTGATGTTTGAAATGTGTTAGAGTCCAGAGATGTTGGTTCAGAATTATCAGGAGTACACATCCAGGTGATGAACTCGCAGTACTGACAGAGGAGGGGTATGTTATGTTTGCCGAATTGATAGAATTGCAGTGTTAGCTGCTTCCGTGAATTCAGATGTTTCCTTAAGTCGAATTCCTAATCATCCTTCAGGCCCTTCTCCAAATGGCATAATGAAAAGCAGCTTCAGCTGCCTGGCTTGCCCCATAAACATCTATCTCCTGACGCCTGGCAACCTCTTGTTGGCACTACTCTGACCAATGTGTTGCTGCTTTCTCAGCTTCCAACAGGCGCCATACGAACTGCCGCTTAGGAGTAACAGTGACATTCCATGCACCAAACACGGCAGTCATGTTGGTGTGATGTTCTCTCTCAAATTCTCGAGTAAGCTTGATTGTCGGTTAACAGCTAGCTTCGGAATGCAGCATGAGTTCCAGGCGGTCCTGAGCATCTTTAAACAACTGGCCAAACCGAGCAACATGGCCAGTGGACACTCAATAGAGCTCTGCTTCGTGTCCTACAATTGTTGTCGCCCACTTGTCTGTATCCCAGGTAGTCGCCTGCAGCTGCCTTTCTTTCAGGCGGGCCTCAAACATTCTACACTGCCCAGTTGTGATACCATAAATTCCCCTATGAAGCTCTCGCCCTATTTTCTTCATCGCCACCACTTCAAGTTTTCCTGGCTGTACTTGGAAATGACTTTTTAAGTGCCCTGTCCGAGCCTCAGTAGCACATCGAGGATTGAAGATTTGGTTGCACTTGGAAGAGTTTTTGAGAGGTTCATCATGGTATTTCATCAAGATATCCAAGTGCGTTCGCTGGCTGGCTAGTAAAGAAAATTCAATCAGTGCCCGAATTGTTTTCATAACCTCTGTATCAAAAGCACATGCTCAGATTGTTTTCCCTGGAAAATGGCTGGAAAGCAAGAGAGCACATACTGCAGATAGACTCCTGAGCATTTCTAGGATTTCCTTGCCATGCCAGGATGCATTCTTGGTAGCATCAAAGGGTTTAGAGAAACGCATCATGTTCGGGTAGTGTGGAACTGAGGTGAACTGAGCATCGAATTCAGCTTTCAAGCCTAAATTGGTGAGGCAATCCAAAAGACAGTTGAACAAATGTTTTGATGATCTCCAAATAGAGTTGGTGAAGCTTATCTGGTTGCCAAAGGCAATATATGTTGAACAGAGGATAATCCCAGAAGAGATTTGAAGTCAGTTGCAGGTGTACCTCTTTGAATTCATTAAGTTGATTGTCTTCCAGGTGCTCCTGATAGCGTGACGTACATCGATGCTCCCAGTGGCGAAATCCTTTGCTATGGCCCATCTCAGGTTCCTTCAGTACTTCACACACAGGCCACACTCCTCTGACTATCTTCATGGTCATAGCGATCTCTGGGTAGTTCCCAATCCATGTTGCTAGCAATGGACAGCAGGTACGTGTAAATCGGTCGCCACAATCCCACTCTTAACCAGTGCCACTGATATCAACGTCTTTATGAGGTCTCAGAAAGGTAGGGATCGTGTGGTACCATGAACAGTCTATACCAGTTGCGCCTTTTGGTGGGACTGGAATGCATCCCACCAGTATCCAGGCGTGCCTTGATAGTGCACGCCAAACATCTTTTTCAATGTTCCCGATACTCATATATAGCGGGCAGGAGCTCTTGTTGCCAGTGAGATTCGTGAGATGTGTTTAGTCCGAGGCGAGAATTACTGGTACAATTGTTACACTGTCGGGTAATTGCTCCTGAGTTTCCCACCACCACTTTCCCGAGTTCATCTCACTCTAGATTCAATGATCAGCAGAATCGTATAGCTGCACCGGAGCGAAATCCAGGTACTCTGCAAACGGTAAATGCCCTAAAAGAAACTGCATGTACTTGAAAATGTCCCTGTGGTATATGTTGCCATTTTTCCCTACCTCCTGAAGCCATTTCTCTGCTCCCAGTCCGAAGTCAAGGCTCCTCAGCAGGTCCCATGAGCTGAGATTCTGTCTGGAACGAAGTTAAATGGAAATCGTCAAGGCTGCACAGCAGATAGTCATTTACCCCTGTCTTGCCTTGCGTACCCAGAGCATGGGCTTGTTGATAATCAAACGCATTTGCAAATTCGCGACACAGGTTCCAATTCGGTTTCCATTGTTTGTTGTAGAGCCCAATGGCCTGTCCCACCTCTTGCCTACCTTTGGCCGGTCCGAAAACTTCTGTATGGGTGACTTTCCTCGCGGTTACAAATGTGACATTGTGTTTCTCTGGTAGCGCGATTTGGGAGCGCTCCAAGAGGAGTGCACGGCTGGTAAGAACTCTTGGGGACTGTCAGGTTCTGATGTATTCGTTTACTTCTTGCTTTGCCCATCTATCTACTTACTAGATCCCCAATTTGCTTCTGTCCCAAGTGTTTCTATTACCTGTCCCATGTGGTATAACATCAGAGTTGTCATTTTGAAAATGTTGAGCTAGACCAGTGGAGTTGTAGATAGGCTTTCCACATAGGCTCTTTCGGAATTGTAAGAACTGGTTTGCCCCACGACTCATACTGGTAACCTTTGTTACACTGTCTTCAGTAGATTGGGGGTGAAGAGTGCATAGTGAATGGTAGATTGAGTGCGACGAGTGTATGGCGAATGGTAATGAGTACCTATTCAGGGGTAAACATGGCTACTGAAGATTCCAGTTGCACACTCCAGCACCGAGATGAGGCTCCATGCCACTTGATATGCTGACCTGACAGCCCTTGTCTTGAAACAGACAAACAACTACGTAACTTCACCCGACAAATTGTTAACACCCCAGAAAGCAATCGAGCTCCGGTCCCTAACCCCTGCTTAGCGTATGAATTTCGTCAGGAGCACCACACAAAAACCTCCAGGGAGAGATTCAGAGGCACCTGTAGGTGGCGGCAGGACTCAGATCGCATCTAATCATGCAGTTCACTCCCAATAGCATCGTATCTGTGTCTGATATGCATTGCCTAATTTGAGTTTCCCATCTCTAGATAGTGTTGTATGTTCAGATGTGTGGTAAATTTTCAGTATATTCCCAGAATCTGCCACCACTGACAGGGGTTTCATGCAGGTCGCCTGCTTTGTTATACCAGAGATAGACACATGCATAAGCAAGTACCGCTCATGAAAGGCAGTAGGTTGATTTTGAGTATCAAACTTTAACAAATAAGGCGATCATGGGTGTTCATTTGTTTTGTTTGTTGTAGCCTCAGAATCGTAGCATATGTTGGGTGGGCTTTGAGAAACTGCAACCAAGTTGTAGTAGAATGAAAGTGCGATGGTCTATTCTTAGTCTAAGCGAGCGGTGTCTATTGTCGCGGATCCACTCAACGGCGTGGGTGCGCACGTATCCCCTTCTGGCCCGTGCCCTCTGCCGAGCCGCTCCTTATGTCAACCCCTTCTCTCTACATTTCATCCCTCCCAAGAAGTTCGAGATACTTCTCGAAAACAAACCCGCTGCTTCAAAACAAAACTGCTGCTTGAAAACAAAACAAAACAATTTGCCCTTGACTCCTCAGCAAAGCCACCAATGGCCATCGAGTCCGTGGCAAAGCCACCAATGACCATTGACTCTGCAGCCTTAACCCTTCCTTTTCCGCTTAACCTGCGTTTCTCCCAATCCGTGTTGTTTTTTGTAGTCATCAAGCTTTTGCTTCGCTTTTGAGAGATTGGCGGCTGGTTCCCAGGTCATTTGGTTGCCGTATCCTTCCCACTTGATTTCATATTTGTAGCCGCCTTTGACACCAGGTGCCCTTTTATGCGAGACAATCGCCTCAACAACATACGAACGTTGAATTGTACCATGTTTGTCCGTTACTGCTCGTAAGACAGGAGGGGGAGGCTTTTCTCGTGCCGGGTCGGGGTCGGTGATGTATTTCTTGAGTCTGCTGACGTTCACCGTATCGTGAATCGCCATATCTGTTGGCAACTCTAATTCGACTGCATTCGGTCCTCGGAACTTAATGATTCTGTATGGCCCGGCCCATGGATGCTGTAACATCCGACGAGAAGGATCCTGGCTGG
The DNA here is from genome assembly GCA_014904905.1 of Wilcoxina mikolae CBS 423.85. Lineage (NCBI taxonomy): Eukaryota > Fungi > Ascomycota > Pezizomycetes > Pezizales > Pyronemataceae > Wilcoxina > Wilcoxina mikolae. The sequence goes on along the minus strand of MU122466.1, from coordinate 8,766 downwards.
AGTAGGTAATTTGTAGGGGTTTAGTGTTTAACATTACGAGGTCTCCCACCTGCAGGGTACATGGTCGTTGGCTCTTATTTGCTTCTGCCGTCTGGCTGCCTTGTGCTTCCCGAAGGCGGTCCTGGGCATCTAGTAAAGAAGCTTGCAGCCGCTCGACAAACGCTGCGCCTTCCAGACTCTGCATTTCGTCCAGCTGGCCTGCCACTAAGTCCAATGGGATGGAAGGTGTGTAACCTAAGTCCAATTCGAACGGACTGCGGTCGGTAAATGAATGCTTTGACGTGTTGTATGCGTATTCTGCTAGCGGGAGCATCGTATCCCACTGGTCTTGGTGGTGAGTGGCAAAAGCCTGTAAGTACCGTGTCACTTGTTTATTCGAGATCTCTGACAGCCTGTCTGTTTGTGGGCGGAACGCCATTGACATCAACAACTTACTCTGTAATCTCTTGCTTACTTCAGTCCAGAAGTCCGAAGTGAAGCGCGCATCTCTATTGCTGACAATTTCTTGTGGGACGCCGTGAAGTCGTATGATACCTTCCAAATATAGCTGTGCAAATTCCGCGGTGGTAATGGGCTTAGCGCAGGGCATCCAGTGGACTCGTTTGGAGAAGTGATCCACGAAGATCACAATGCAATCGTTTCCTCTCAAGGATGTTGGCACGTCAGTAATGAAATCTAACCCAACACGCTCCCAGCGGCCTCGTGCAACTGGTAGTGGTTTTAACAAGCCCATTACTTTCCCAGCCCGTTGATTAACTCGCGCGCACATGTCACAGCCTTTTGTGTATGCTTGAACTCCTTTCCACATCCCTGGACAGAAGAAACGCTGTCCCACTGTCATATATGTCTTTGCTGCTCCGAAATGGCCTCCAACCGCAGCATCATGCGCCTCTCGGAGAATCCTGTTCCTTAGGCGGGTCGGAATGTACAGTCGACGCGGCTCATATGTGTGTCGTTCGGGGTCCTGTTTTTGGAGGTCAAGATAGAGCAGACCGTCGTAGTCGAGGGAGAATCAGTGGCTGCGAGCCCACGTCTTTCGCACTGAAGCTGGAACGGACGCTTTCGGCGGGTGTTCCTGGCCATCTTTGGATGCCAGTATTTGTACTATCTCTTTGCTCCAGCTGTCGTCCTTCGTTTCCCCCGCAACCTCTTGTAGCCACTCTGCCGAGTCGTGGACTTCCATCTGCGTAAGCCGACATTGGGAGACTTGACATTGGGAGACTCGACAAACCTCGCGTCTAATGTCCGTACATCTTGTCAGTACGTCAGCCGCCAGGTTCTTCGCACCTGGAATGTATCAGATATCGTATGTATAATTTTGTAACGTTGCTAAGTACTCCATCTGTCGTGCTGTGAGTCGACGTTGTGTCAGTATGTGTCTTAAAGACGCATGGTCCATATGGACCGTAAAGTTCCTATCCGAATAGAGGTTGTAGTGCCAGTTCACAACGGCGTCGCGAATCGCTAGGAGTTCTCTGTCGTATGTAGGGTATCGCGTTTCTGCACCCTTAAGTTTCCTGCTCCAAAAGGCAACCACTCTGGTCTTTCTTTCTTGCCGCTTCTGTGATAGTACTGCTCCGACAGCATATTTGCTGGCATCGTAATGCAGCACGTACTCGCCCCCTTCCTCCGGCAGTGACAGCACCGGAGCTTTGCAAATGGCATCTTTTAACGTTTTGAAGGCCTCTTCTGCCTCCCCATTCCAAACAAATTGCGTGGTACCGACGTCCTTGAGCCGTGGTTCGCCGCGGCGCCCACCCATTTTAGCTCTCTTAGTCTTACTCACTTTGTACATACGATACAATGGCAAGGCGATGTGAGCAAAGTGCCGTATAAACTTGCGGTAATAGCCCGTCAGGCAGAGAAAGCCACGAACATCTTTCGCATTCCGAGGGCGAGGCCATTGAGTCACTGCTCTCGTCTTTGACTCCAATGTACTCACTCCTTCTTGGTTGATCTGGAAGCCGCAAAATTCGATTTCATTGCGGGACCATTCACATTTAGATTTTTTCAATTTCAGGCCAGCTTTCTGCAAAAGTCGCACTACCATCCGGAGGTGGTCCATATGTTCTTCTTTCATTGAACTGTGGATTAGAACATCATCAAGATAAACAGACACGAATATTGGTAACTCGGGGTTAGATGTAAGCAGTCGGTTCATGACTCGCATGAATTGGCTAGGTGCGTTGGCTAGTCCAACAGGCAGAACTGTCCACTCGTAGACACCATATTTCGTTGAGAAGGCCGTCTTTTGTCGATCTCCTGCACAAATCCTAATTTGGTAATATACTGAAGCAAGGTCAATCTTTGAGAAGTAAGATGACCCACCCAATGGTTTTACCAGCTCTTCGATGTGGGGTGACGGGTATGGATCTTTCTGGGTGATGCGATTGACGGCGCGGTAGTCTATGCACATTCTCAAGCCACCATCTTTCTTTGGTACGAATAATACTGGGGAGCTGTAATTGCTGCTGCTTGGGTGTATCCATCCATTCCCCAGTGCTTTCTCTAATTGACGTTACAGTTCTGCGTCTTCCTTGGGAGATAATCGGTATGTGGGCCGATACGGGGCCTTCTTGACATCTTCGGGCGATATCTCAATCTTGAATAGTGGTTCGCTCCGTGACGTTTAGTATGTCGGTTCGGCAAACAGGCTACACTTCTTAAAATCACGGAGCATTTCTTGAAATTCTTCCGGCGACTCTTCGGATTCAGGTGTTTCTGCATTGTGTCGCACACAAACCAAAAATGCTTTAGCTAAGAGGCGGTGGCTCGTGCGGCGGAGTTGCTTCTCATCAACAATTTCGATGCCAATATTCTGGGCTGCTTCTTCGATGGTGTCGTCTTCTGGTTCGCTGTCTGGCCGGAGACCCTGAAGGTTGTGGATTGGTGCTGCCTTTTCTCTATCTTCCCACCGGATATCGCCGTGAGTTATCCACATTTCGTTTGTTCGGTGATCAATATGGTATGTTTCATTTATATCGCGGACCCAGCACTTCCCCAGGATGATGTCGAACCCTTGCACGTTGTACACTGTAAACCACCCCGTATATACATCGTTGTCGTCTCCAAGTTTGAATTTCAGACACACCTGTTGCCGTCTCTCAATGCCATCTTCCACCATGTCGTTCGCCGTCTCCACAATCATCCAGCCGCCGTCTCTCTCTTCCAACACCGCACACTTCCTTCTTAACTTTTCCACAGTCTCACTTCTTACATAATTCTCCGATGCCCCATCGTCTTTGGCTGTTTTGGCTGCTAAACTACTGTATCTGCCGTTCTTCTTTTTGTACCGAAGCTTTCCTTCGAAACGGTGAAGATCTAAGGTATCCTTATCACTGACTCCGAGATGGTGATAACGAGTAAACTTTTTTTGGGTAGAAACATTACAAGTAGTTTTTTTATTTTTAGGGAGTCGATTCACAGCTAATCGCTCCCGCTGCCATTTCCCGAACTCGAATCATCTGAATTGCCATCATTGCTTCCACTGTCGGACAATTCCTGCACTTCAGGCTCTTTGGCATCATCATGTTCTGCATTCGAGGTCTGGGCCAAGCGGAGGCTCTGTTGCTTTCCTCCACCTCCGCCTCTGTTGCTGCTCTTCTTGCGACCACCACGGGAACCTCTACGCCTTTCCTCCTTGTCCTTCTCTTTCTTCCTCTCCTTCTTCTTCTCTGCGCCCTTGTTGGCTGCAGCTTTCTTTTCTTTCCATGCGGCCAAGACCTTCTCTTTGTTTGGGCACATGCGGGCGGGATGACCCACTTCTCCACAAGCGTAAAAACTCCGGTCATAGCTTCCTCCACCACCGCCTTCTTTCTGCTTGCCTTCCATTTTCTTAAGCATTGCCGACATCGGTTGTTTCTTGGAGTTAAGCATGGCGTCTACTTGGGAGACATGCTCCATAACGTCCCTGAGCGAAGCTGTAGGCTGATTTCCCAATTTCTCGATCAAAGCCTTGGACGCTTCCGGGTTACATTCGAGTTTAAACTGGTAAGAGACACGGAGACGCTCGTCGGAAAGTGGTGCGTGCGGCTCCAATTGATGGTAAAGTATGCGGAAATGTTCATTGACAGCCGATACACGCTCACCGCTCTTGATGTGCAGTGACTCCCAATTACGTTTCAATTGGGTTATGGCATCCGGAGGTATGAAAGCCTCCTTCACAGCCTTGTGTAAGTCGTCCCAAGCGATGGTGGCTTTGGAAGTCGGCGGGAAGCGGTGGTTGGCCCACACGGCTGCTTTGTCTCGTAACTGCTGGAGCGCCACGGCGGCCCACCCATCCGTCAGCGGGATGCCGAACTCGTTGACAAGCCCCAGTGTCTGCGCACATTGTTCGAAATGGCGGTGCAGAGTTGATAGGAACGATGTAACGGCGTCAAGACTTCTTGTTACATCGTTGGTAGGTAATCCTGTTGATTTGATGTTAAACTTACGGTTGCTGACCACCGCGGGAGTGTCGGCAGCTGCTGACGTGTTGCCCGCTTTGACTGTGACCAAGGCCTCGTTTGTAGCGTTCAGTTCCACCATGGCGGACTCCATCTTCTCACTGATCATATCTCTCTTGTCTTCAGAGGTTGTCAACGCTTTCTTGGTTGCTACTACTTCTTGTAAGGCTGCGCCTAGTTTGGGTTGCATCGCCTTGTTAAGCGCATTCTTGGTGGTGGCCTCCCATTTCAGCTTCGCCATCTCCACTGCGATTGCATCGTCAACCAAGGGTGGCGCTTCTTCGTCTTTAATGTTGTCAGCGGGGCCTTGTTGCGCCAATCTGTCGCACTACGCCTGTTTCGCCACGAGGGCCTGCTACTTGTCGGGCGGTTGCTGCTCCAATTCAACAAATACTTCAGCGATTGCGTCGCGTTCGTTATCGGCATCCTCGCACATTTGGATAAGATCTTCGACTTGTTCTCGGTACTCGTCCTCTACCACATGGTACCAATTGACGACTTCATCGGGGATGCCCATGATTGCCGGTGGGTGATTGATCATCTCCGCTCAGCAGGCTCAGTCGTCGTCAGTCGGCTGTTCGAGAACACTGAACCCCTCGGGTCGCACACCTGGGAAGACGCCGCTAGCCCTGAGGGCTTTCAATGTACGCGCCACTTCTGAACCATCGCCCTTTCGACCTCCAGCAGGGTTTAGGCTCGCGGCAGAAGGCATTGGGTTTGTCGTTGTCGTCGTTACGGTGTTTCGTTGTGCGAAATTGGCCTTTTTCGCCGTCACAAGTCGTCTATGATCGTTTTCACTACTGCACTTCGGAACAAGATTTGGCTCCGACACGTATAAGGTGCAGGAGAAGCCAATCTGAAAGTGTTGCTACCAAAGTAGTAGGATAAAAGTGCAATGGTCTATTCGTAGTCTAAGCGAGCGGTGTCTATCCTTGCGGATCCACTCAACAGTGTGGGTGCGCCCATATTCCCTTCTGTCCTGTGCCCTCATCCGTGCCGCACCTTATATCAACCCCTTCTCTCTACACAAGTGGCAGGTGTATTACCCCACCTCTCATTTAGTAATCAACTTGAATTCTCCTGGCAGACAATGGGTGATGAAAACATGTATCAGAAGTTTGTCAAACAAGGTGATATGGTAAGAGAAGTGTGGTAGAGGGCGGTGCACATTAAGTGTTCTCGAGAGAATTGCAAGTGTATATATATGCACCTTGCCTCCTGTGAATGCAGCCGGTTACACTACCTCTTTCTCAGCGACTACTGCAGGTACTATGGCTTTTAGCAAAGAGCTCTGAACCTCCTAACCTCCTCTTGATAACTACTTTTATTCATCATTTGGTAGAACTACCCCTCCAACAACCACTCTCAGACAAATACATGGCACCCATATCAATATTATGGCAGCGCACCTCCACAATGACCCAACCCACTTCCAACTCAGTAGTGATACGTCTCAGATTGGGACGGGTTAGCCTGGCATCCAAATCCCAATTATCAACTTCCCCATCTGCAGACTGAGGAACAACAATATGTATGGCAACCACTGCATAACCATCCGTCGTATAGTGCACCACAGGTGATCGGCCCAGAGAGACGGTACATGTGGAATGAGTACTGACAATTCTGGTTTCCATACGAACCGGTTCCACCCCGACCACCCCCACCACCACCACCACCTTCAGCGAATTTAAACCCACCAATGTCTCTCCCGCCTGACAAAGACCAGCACATATTGCTGCCTCCGCCTCTGGGGCAAGGTCCACCTGGAACGGAAGAATCCCAGTTGACCCCACAGCCCCCTCCCCCTCCACCTGGAGCTGTAGGGCTCCCATGCACACAACATCCTCCTCCCACTCCACCTCGAGCTGATGGGCTCCGGTACACTCCACATTCTCCTCCTCTTCCACCAAGAACACCAGTTGCCCGAGGCTCATGGTCCACCTTCCCTCTCCCACCTCTGATGCAGTCCACCTTCCTTCAACCACTCCCAGCATAGCTAGGAGTAACAGGAGCACCGATGCCTAGATCGGAAACTGCCACTTCTGAAGAGACCAGCGAGGCAGAAGGGAGTGCGGCCTATGGGCAATGGGGATGGCCCAAAGTGTTAGAAGTTGGGGTCACCATAAACACCCAAATTCTAACATCCCCTTTGGTCAACTCCGGCAGCAGATCACTCTTGGTGAATTCCTGGGCAACATAGCCTCAGCCAACATTATTCCACGAGATGGAACTGGAGACAGAAACCAGCCGTCCACTGTCGCTGGGACTAAGGTTACCTCCAGTGAACTCATAGTTAAGATGGGCCAAGTTAAAATTGGGTCAATGGAAAGCGACATGCTTGGGAGAAGCGATATCACCAGGTTTAATAATCATGTCCTGCATGAATGGCTGATTCCTCAACACCCTCACTGCAAGATAGGACCATTCCGCTTGATGACCAGACAGATCAAGGGGCACACTGGATTCGGACTTTGGGAAGCAGTTAACCCAGATTTCATCCAGCATTATGAGGAGTTCCTACCGTTTGACCGGTTTAATGATTCTGATAGTATCGGGCACGACTGGATTCACCGTTTCTTTTGAAATCTCTTCAACCGCCAGTGAGAGACAAACAAGGAGACCATGAAAGGTGACAAAAAGGAAGGCAAGGGAGGTGGTGGGATGCGCAGAGTTGGGGGTATCAGTGACGAAAGCCTTCCGATATGGCTGAACATTAAGGTGGAAGAGATCTACAACACATTGTTTGTGGTGCGGGTGCACAGAGATGTTATTTCTGGGTCTCTATTCACATTATTTCAAAGACTCGAAGAATATTCCCAACTCCTGAAGTAGATCACTAAGGCAAGGACAAAGGGCTCATTGACTGCCTAGACCTTGTATCACTGCCACTTGAGTGAAGAAGTTTGCAAGAGACTGGAGTCACGATTGGGGAGGCATTTGGTGGAGGTGTTACGAACCACGAAATATGGAATGGGAAGGTCCAGAACTTCCATGCAGTTCCGCCTTAAGCAGCGACTCTACTCCTAGAGGCGAACCTGTAGAATGCAGATGTGGAGGACCCGCCTGAGAATGTCCTGTTAGTGGGGCTGCCCAAGAAAAGCAATGATGGACAGGGAGAAAGTTAGGAGCGCCTGAAGTGATGAATGAGGTTCTGGGCTAACTGGAATTCATGTAGGGAGCACCATCACAAACACCTAAAAGGAAGTCTTTCAGAACCTCTGGTGCACCACCTGATAGACTCATCAAGAGGAGGGCCCCAGCCCAGCTAGATGACTATTCCTGTTCCACCGACCCCAAGTGCTCTTGCCACCCTGGTGAAGGAAATTAAGAACAATGAAGTTCTAGACAACGATTCACAATTTGCCAAGGAGCTGATCGAGGTTCAGGGTGATCAGCCAGGATACATCCGCAGAAACAGATTTTTGTTGGTTTTGTTTATTCAACATGCTGCGCCCATGTAGACCGAAACAGGATTTGAGTATTGGCGTGAATGGGCCATCGAATTGCATTGTAGTGACATTGTTCTGAAGACTTTGGTATTATTTAATAAACCAGCTCTAGTTGTGCATTTATATCCGTGAACTCTGTATGCTACTTTCATAAACACTTGGGTGAAGTTAAATACCATGGGCTCAAATGGGATGGTAACTCCATTTGTGGCGAAAAAGCATTTTCTTGTCTTCGTCGTCGAGATATTTGAAATATGCCTTGATTGGCTTTATTCAAACCCCATTGAATTTGTATGGCCATCTATTACACTCTCTAACTTTTCCAAACTCACGATAGTAGTCTTCCTCAACTTACGCAATATGATAAGGCTGTTCATTAGATTGAAGTTAGTATGTATGCTCATGATAATAATTATTATTTGCAGATGATGTGTTTTCATAATTCTCACAAGTTGACATCACAAATGGTTGTCACCAATATGTTTTCTGTAAACCCTTGATTTTATAGTGCTTACTGACAGATGACAAGTACGATGCTAGAGCTTACAAGTGACTGTGCGATGAATGTGAAAAAGAAACACAATGATCTTAAGAACCAATTAACCATATTGTGACTACCAAAATAAGTGTCGCCTCTCCATTATGTTTATACCCTCTGTCAAATACTATAACACCGGGAGCGTCACCCCAGGGCTACCAGTAAAAGTAGTACCCTTACTACTTTCAGGACTTGCTTGTATTCAGAGTTGTGAAGATTCACTCAGGATGTAAAAGTCACTAAGAAGATTCAAGACAATGATGTTTGGCTTTCCAATGCATATATTGTTAAGGCTTGTTCTCCTCGTCAGGAAGCTTGCCTTTCTACCCTCGAA
>MU122465.1:3662-14946 GCA_014904905.1 Wilcoxina mikolae CBS 423.85 | reverse complement strand
AAATAACCAAGAACAAGCATAACAAATGAAACCGAACAAAGGAAAAACGAAAAACCCCTGGCTAGGTAGCACCACTCCGCAGCCTCCTGTCACCCTTGCTCTAGTTACAATGAAATATTCAAGAAATCATAGTGGTCTGTAACACACTTCGTACAATAGTGAAAAAGATGTCAGTTTCGTTCTGCCTGGTCTTGCATATCATGTGGGTTCTCCCCCTGGAGTTTATCCTCCTCCGCCCTTCCCCTTTCTCCTTTTCTCATTCTATCCCACTACATCCACCCCCGCCAATTGTTCCTCACACTCCTCATCATCATCTCCACTTTCGCTTGGATGTTCCTCCTCCTCATTGTTGACAGTTCCCTGACCCGCAATCCGATTATTATCCTGTCCAAGATATTCATCATCGCGGAATTGACCCAGGTACCACCTTCGTGTTGCTATATGTGTGTCGTTCAGACAATATTTCAAAAGTTTCATTGCTTTGTCGGTATATAGAAGATGCTTCCCGAGATATCGAGGGTGAACCACTCCAATTTCTTTCCGCATTCTTTGTCTTTCGTGTTGATATAAGGGGCACCTCAAAAGAAGATATTCTGGTAACGGGGACCTCCATAGCGACATGGACAGTATGGGAAGTCAACAGAGTTTGTTAGTATTTTGTATAGGTAACTGCGGAAGTAACCATGGCCTGTTCGTAATTGTGTGACAGTTGAGGTAAACTGGCGGTTACAACTGGTGTAGATCTGGTCTGGTTTGGTACGGAAAGTTCCAACATAGTTCTTTCCCTTTGCTGGGTGTCGCATCCGTCAATCGCCCCATTCCTGCATTTTGGCTGCTCAGGTTACACTCTTGAGGTAGGATAAGGAGGTATGATAGTAGGTAGGTGGTTTTTGGAGAGTGGCCTTTTTTGCCAACTTGTCGGCAAGTTCATTTCCAGGTACGTCTGTATGGCCAGGAACGCATTGTACTGTGATTGTAGTCTTGAGTGCATGGAGGTTGTTAGAGATATTGGAGAGTGCCAGGGAAGTGGACTGTCCAGGGCCAGGTTTGAAAGTATTGAGATATTGTATGGCAGCTTGATTGTCTGTGAAGATCCATATGTATCTTTTGGTGAGGTTATTACGTTGATATATCTGAAAGCATGTTTTTGCTGCTTTAAGAATTCCAAGTAATTCGGCATCGTAAACTTCTTGTTGATGGCCCATTGGATAGGTCGCTTCCATGACTTCTTCTCCTTTCATTTCCACAATGGTTCCTTCCCCAATGTTTTCCTTCATCATTGAACCATCCGTATAACAAACAATGTTGCGATCATCTTCTTTCAACATTGCATACTGAGTTTCGTGGGCTTTGGCTACCTTTTCTTTTGGAAGGGGACTAATGTGTGTTTTGACTCTACTTTTGATCTGTGGTGGGCAGGCTGTGGTAGAATAGATTTCGATCTCCGAGCTGTTTGAGATCCATGGACTGAGGATAGATAACGTTTCGATGAGACGTGTTTCAAATTTGCGATTATTTTGTTGCATGCTGTCCCAAGGAATCCAGGGTCCATTTCTGTTACTGGACTCAGGAGATTCATAAAATGGAGGGAATATCGATGGGCAACGTTGTCGTATTGGGTGCATTTCAGGAAATTGGAGTATTCGAATTGCATATTTTCTTCGCATGTGAAGGAATGCATGCAAAAGAAATCACCACTGCCCTCTTTATGGATGTAAGCAGCGTATTTGACAATGTATCTAAAGACCGTCTCCTCCAAACCCTACGACAACTGGGCTACCCAATATCAATTCTATTGTGGGTAGAATACTTCTTATCCAACCGCACAACAGCACTGGCATTTGATGGAAGAAAGGAAGACCTCAGTCCTGTCTGAACAGGGATCTCTCAAGGATCACCCGCATCACCAATATTTTTCTCCTGAATCTCAGTCCTCTCTTCTACGAACTTACAACCCAATACCCCTACTTCTGGACTCCAAGCTATATTGACGATGTTGCCATTGTGGTTCGAAGCAAATCAAAAGCCTATAATGCACGTTGCCTGGAAGTAGCTGCATGAACAGCTTTCAAATGGGCCGCAAACAATGCTGTACGATTTGACGACTCAAAATCAGAGATGATGCACTTCCACAACAAACGAAACAGTAATACCACAGACGATGAAAGGATTATCCTAACCAATGGCACAACCATCTCCCCTGGCACTAAGGGCATCAGCCCAGACGTGGTAAGGTGGATTGGTATTTGCTTTGATAGGAAAATCAACTTCAAACACCATGTTATGCTGAAGGCCGCAAGTGGCAAAAGAACCCTTGGAGCCCTCAAATCACTAGCCAATACAGAATCAGAATTAACTTCTAGCGCAGACCGCCAACTATACAATGTATGTGTAATACCTGTTTGTGAATTTGGGGCCAAAGTATGGTGGAAAGGGCAAGCAACGTATCAACAGAAGTTTGAAACAGTTCAGAATACAGCTCTTCGTTGTATACTTGGAGCCTTCCGTACATCACCAACAATAGCCTTGCACAACGAAGCTGCCCTCCCCCCGGTAGCTGTACGACTTGATCACATGCGAAGAAAATATGCAATTCGAATACTCACATTTCCTGAAATGCACCCAATCCGACAACGTTGCCCATCGACATTCCCTCCATTTTATGAATCTCCTGAGTCCAGTAACAGAAGTGGACCCTGGATTCCTTGGGACAGCATGCAACAAAATTATCGCAAATTTGAAACATGTCTCATCGAAACGTTATCTACCCTCAGTCCATGGATCTCAAACAGCTCGGAGATCGAAACCTATTCTACCACCACCTGCCCACCACGGATCAAAAGCAGAGTCAAAACACACATTGGTCCCCGTCCAAAAGAAAAGGTAGCCAAAGCACACGAAACTCAGTAGGTAATGTTGAAAGAAGATGATCGCAATATTGTTTATTATACAGATGGATCAATGTTGAAGGAAAACATTGGGGCAGGCACTGTTGTGGAAATGACAGGAGAAGAAGTCATAGAAGCGACCTACCCAATGGGCCATCAACAAGAAGTTTACGATGCCGAATTACTTGGAATTCTTAAAGCTGCAAAAACATGCTTTCAGATATGTCAACGTAATAACCATACCAAAAGACACATATGGATCTTCACAGACAATCAAGCTGCCATACAACGTCTGAATACTTTCAAACCCGGCTCTGGACAGTCCACTTCCCTGGGAGTCTCCAATATCTCTAACAACCTCAGTGCACTCAAGACTACGATCACAATACAATCGATTCCTGGCCATACAGACGTACCAGGAAATGAACTTGCCGACAAATTGGCAAAAAAGGCCACTCTCAAAAAACCACCTACCTGCTATCATACCTCCTTATACTACCTTAAGAGGGTAACCCGAGCAGCCAAAATGCAGGAATGGGAAGATTGGTGGATGCGATACTCAGCAAAGGGAAAGAACTACGTTGGGACATTTCGTACCAAACCAGACCAGATCTTCACCAGTGGTAACCGCCAGTTTACCACAACTGTCACACAATTACGAACAGGCCATGGTTACTTTCGCAGTTACCTATACAAAATACCAACAAACTCTGTTGACTCCTCACACTGTTAATGTCGCAATGGAGGTCCCCAGTCACCTGAACATCTTCTTTTGAAATGCCCCTTATATCAACCCGAATGACACAGAATACGGAAAGAAATTGTAGTGGTTCACCCTCGATATCTCTGGAAGCATCTTCTATATACCGACAAAGCAATGAAACTTTTGAAACATTTTCTGAACGATACACATATAGCAACACGAAGGTGGTACTTGGGTCAATTCCACAATGATGAATACCTTGGGTAGGGTAACAATCAGATTGTGGGTCACGGAACTGTCAACAATGATGTGGAAGAATATCAGAGTGAGGGTGGAGAAGATGATGAGGGGCAGGAGGAAGAATCGGAAGGGGAAGGTGTGGGGGGAATGTATGCACAAAGGAGTAAGGGGAAGGGTGAAGGAGGGTAAACTCAAGGGGGAGAGCCCACATGATATGCAGGACCAGATTGAACGAAACTGACAAATGTCTCACTATTGTACTAAGTGTGTTACAGACCACTATAATTGTTTTTGAATATTTCTTTGTAACTAGAGTAGGGGTGACAGGAGGCTGCGGAGCGGTGCTACCTAGTCAGGGGTCTGTTTGTTTTTCCTTTGTTCGGTTTCATTTGTTATGCTTGTTTTTGGTTATTTGTTTATAATTCACCGGCCATAGCCTGCGGGCTGCATGCTGTATGATGAATAAACAAATTAATAAAACAACCTACTACACAAAGATCAAATAGGGGGACGAAGACAACGTTCTGCTATTGATGCCGCCTTGGCACTTACACATGAAATTGAACATGGAAAGCAGGCAAAAGAAATCACCACTGCCCTCTTTATGGATGTAAGCGGTGTATTTGAAAATGTATCCAAAGACCGCCTCCTCCAAACCCTACGACAATTGGGCTACCCAATATCAATTCTATTGTGGGTAGAACACTTCTTATCCAACTGCACAACAGCACTGGCATTTGATGGATGAAAGGAAGACCTCAGTCCTGTCCGAACAGGGATCCCTTGAGGATCACCCTCATCACCAATTCTTTTTCTCCTGTATCTCAGTCCGCTCTTCTACGAACTCACAACTCAATACCCCTACTTCTGGACTCCAAGCTACATTGACGATGTTGTCATTGTGGTTCAAAGCAAATCAAAAGTCTATAATGCACGTTGCCTGGAAGCAGCTGCACGAACAGCTTTCAAATGCACCACAAACAAGGCTGTACGATTTGACAACTCAAAGTCAGAGATGATGCACTTCCACAACAAACGAAACAGCGATACCACAGATGATGAAAGGATTACCCTACCCAATGGCATAAACATATCCCCTGGCACTAAGGGCATCAGCCCGGATGTGGTAAGGTGGATTGGTATTTGGTTTGACAGGAAAATTAACTTCAAACACCATGTTATGCTAAAGGCTGCAAGTGGCAAAAGAGCCCTTGGAGCACTCAAATCATTAGCCAATACAGAATCAGGATCAACTCCTAGCTCAGTCTGCCAACTATACAATGCATGTGTAATACCTGTTTGCAACTTTGGGGCCGAAGTATGGTGGAAAGGGCAAGCAACATATCAACAGAAGTTTGATACAGTTCAGAATACAGCTCTTCGTTGTGTACTTGGAGCCTTCCATGCATCACCAACAATATCCTTGCTCAACGAAGCTGCCCTCAACCCAGTAGCTGTACAACTTAATCACATGCGAAGAAAATATGCAATTCGAATACTCACATTTCCTGAAATGCATCCAATCCGACAACGTTGCTCATCGACGTTCCCTCCATTTTTTGAATCTCCTGAGTTCAGTAACAGAATTGGACCCTGGATTCCTTGGGACAGCATGCAACAAAATAATCGCAAATTTGAAACACGTCTCATCGAAACGTCATCTACCCTCAGTCCATGGATCTCAAACAGCTCGGAGATCGAAACCTATTCTACCGCCGTCTGCCCACCATAGATCGAAAGCGGAGTCAAAACACACATTAGTCCCCTTCCAAAAGAAAAGGAAGCCAAAGCCCACAAAACTCAGTACACAATGTTGAAAGAAGATGATCGCAATATTGTTTGTTATACAGATGGATCAATGTGGAAGGAAAACATTGGGGCAGGAACCGTTGTGGAAATGACAGGAGAAGAAGTTATGGAAGCGACCTACCCAATGGGGCATCAACAAGAAGTTTACGATGTCGAATTACGTGGAATTCTTAAAGCTGCAAAAACATGCTTTCAGATATGTCAACGTAATAACCTCACCAAAAGACACATATGGATCTTCACAGACAATCAAGCTGCCATACAACATCTCAATACTTTCAAACCCGGCCCTGAACAGTCCACTTCGCTGGTACTCTCCAATATCTCTAACAACCTCCATGCACTCAAGACTACGATCACAGTACAATGGGTTCCTGGTCATACAGACGTACCTGGAAATGAACTTGCGGACAAGTTGGCAAAAAAGGCCACTCTTGAAAAACCACCTACCTACTATTATACCTCCTTATCCTACCTTAAGAGGGTAACCTGAGCAGCCAAAATGCAGGAATGGGGCGATTGGTGGATGCGACACCCAGTAAAGGGAATGAACTACATTGGAACTTTTCGTACCAAATCAGACCAGATCTTCACCTGTGGTAACCGCCAGTTTACCTCAACTGTCACACAATTACGAACAGGCTATCGTTACTTTCGCAGTTACTTATACAAAATACCAACAAACTCTGTTGACTCCCCACACTGCCCACATCGCTATGGAGGTCCCCAGTCACCAGAACATCTTCTTTTGAAATGCCCCTTATATCAACGCGAAAGACAAAGAATGCGGAAAGAAATTGGAGTGGTTCACCCTCGATATCTCTGGAAGCATCTTCTATATACCGACAAAGCAATGAAACCTTTGAAACATTTTCTGAACGATACACATATAGCAACACGAAGGTGATACTTGGATCAATTCCACGATGATGAATACCTTGGGCAGGGTAACAATCACATTGTGGGTCAGGGAAATGTCAACGATGATGTGGAAGAACATCAGAGCGAGGGTGGAGAAGATGATGAGGGGCAGGAGGAAGAATCGGAAGGACAAGGTGTGGGGGGATAGTATCAACGAAGGAGTAAGGGGAAAAGTGGAGGCGGATACACTCCAGGGGCAGAACCCGCATGATATGCAAGACCAGATTGAACGAAACTGACAAATTTCTCACTATTGTACTAAGTGTGTTACAGACCACTATAATTGTTTTTGAATATTTCTTTGTAACTAGAGCAGGGGTGACAGGAGGCTGCGGAGTGGTGCTACCTAGCCAGGGGTTTTTTGTTTTTCCTTTGTTCGGTTTCATTTGTTATGCTTGTTCTTGGTTATTTGTTTGAACTTTACTGGCCACAGCCTGCAGATTGCATGCTGTTTGATGAATAAATAAATAAATAAATAAACTTCTTGACTTTGCAGTTAAACCAGCCGACCTTCTTTTACTCCAAGAACCTGGATTCAACCCAGACAATACATTTATTACAATCCACCCAGGATTTGAGCTGCTGATACCACCTAAAAACTTAAAAGAACACAATAGGACAATTAACTATTTGGCCAAAAACAACCCCTATATCAAATGCTCCCCATGTATTGATATCAGCCATGATCCAGATATTCAAGTACTTGAAATATCAACTCCCTCAATTGCACCAATCACAGTCTTCAATATTTATAGTGAACATGAAGGATCCTCTAACCTCTACACCATCCCAAGAAGCTTCACCAATATCACATTGCCTGAATGATATATTATTGCTGGTGATATGAATGCCCATCATACCTGGTGGAATTCACAAATCAAAACACCCAAACGCGCAGACAATATTGTCCAGATCATGGAAACTAACAACTTTTCCCTCCTCAATGAACTGGACACCCCAACATACTATCACCAAACTGGCAAGGGAACCTCTATTATCGACCATGCCTTTAAATTACAAGTTATCCATGTCCCAGTTATAAATTGGGCAGTGGATGACAATGCTTCAACTGGCTCTGAGCATGCAACAATTCGATTCGATATTGTGGCAGAAACTGAACTAGTCACCAACGACTCCAACATGATAAGATACAACTGGAATAAAACAGATTAGGACATATTCTCCAAGACTCTCATCACACTATCTCATGCTTCACGAATGGTCTGGCAATAGCTATACAAACAGCCAACCGAATCAAACCTTGATAAATCTGCCGAACTGCTACGATACATGATTCATGATGCAGAAAAGGTATCCACCCCTGTCCTCCAACTTACAACTCATTCAAAATGCTGGTAACACCCCAACTTAGAATCTCCCGAACAAATATGAACCGAGCTCAGGAGCAATGGAAGAAAACTCGCATTGAGGGCGATCATATCATGTTCAATGCTGTTCGCAACCAATACTTTCAGGATATTCGCACCTCCAAAACATTAATATAGATTGTCTTTTTAGCAAATGCACAAGGCACTGAAATATTTACTGCCCTCCGTTATACCAAGCCAAGGAAAACTCAGAGTATACCACCCCTGTCATTCTCCAACACAACAGCAGTTACTTTTGAAGAAAAGGCTGTCCTTTTCCAATCTACAATGTTCCCTCCTGCACCAGTCGCACCTCTCCTGACTGATATCCCCAATCAACACACCCTGCCATGGGTCACATTTACTCCCACCGAAATCAAAGAAGTAATTTTTAACTCTGCACCATGCAAAGCCCCCGGTTCTCATGGACTCCCCCAGCGACAACCACACCAGCAAAACCGTTTTTCGAAAATAAGTCAACAACCACAATAGCTATCGACAAACGGACACTGCGAATCGATTCCTTACCCCTGATTACCCCCCCTACGATAGAGCATCTCTCTCATAGGACCTTTATTGTTGTTGGGTGGAAAGCTGGACCCTTTACCCCTCTTTTTCCCCTCCCCTGCAAAAGGGACCCCACCGATTACTCAACAACCTATTCTTCTCCAATTGACTCCATACTTTGGGAGCATTGTGTCTACATATAAACGAGGCCCACGCTTCAATTTCAGACCAACAGCACAAGATTTGCAATAGTTACACAAATTCATCGAAAAGTCACTTTGTCACACATCCCCCCTCTCTGTCTCACCAGAATCAACTCCGATTCACAAACGGACAACGGAATTCGATTCAGCAGCCTCTAAAGCCCTTAGAACGAACCATCCACACCCCCCTACAAGCCCTAGACTGTCTGGGCCAAAATTTCTCGAAGCCAAAAACACGATTTCGAATCTCATCGATTTTCCGCGAATTCTCATCCGTTCCACACGCCCTACGAACCACCATTTCGATACACTTCCAGGTCTACCCTGCCCAAGATTCAGCTTATTCGGACAGGAATTGAGTTGGCAACGCCCGTTGTTCGAATTTTCGCACTTTTCACCTACGCCCCTTACATCACCTACCCACCATTTATACCTATTGGCCACCGGGGCCCAGCAGACCTACCAGGGTGTAGGCGATGACGTCCATCTACTTTGCCGCCATTGACCCCCAGAGTCTTTGGGTGAATCCTCCAGAGTTAAGTTGCACTTCCTTTCTTGCAGTGGTTTTACAGCCCCATTATTGGGTGTCTCTGTATCTGCTGTGAGGAAGCAAAGGCTCTAGTACAAGGCTCCAACACCTTGCTAGGACAAAGGAGGTGAAGCTCTGACCCCCTTTGGGTACAGGTGGTACCGAGACCACATATAACAACATTAACATGTCGGATTTTTACCAAATTCAAATACTTAGAAAATTACAATAACTGTAACATATTTAGAATACAGTGAACCCTGATAAGACAATCATGTCAGATCCTATGCCACTCCCATCTCCACGTGGTGCTTCCAGTACGTATGGAATGCATCTTTATCCAAATCCAAGTTCAGACCCACTCTCTGCAATGGATGCCCCAGCGGCATCAAGTACAGTCCATACAGGATACATATCCAAACGATGATGAAAGGGCAAATTCAGCAGCTCACGCAGACTACAGTCAAGCTCACCATACCCACAACTCAATATTACTCGTGTACGTTTCAGCACTCGTAATGCCATTGGTACAGCTCATAACAGAGCATCCTCTGGACCACCCCAACCATCATCCCCACCTCAACAACCAACCAATTCTGACAATATCGGAAACCCTGGAGATACAGATCTGAATCTTGGAAATGCCCCAGATAATGATGAGATTGAAGAGCAAAGCTCTGAAGATAATGATGATTCGGAAGATGAAGATTATCAAGATCCTATTAACAACCTATTGGATCCAAACGATGATGATGAAAACTGAATTCATAAGGTATTCAAAGCCATCCTTGAACCACTTCACAAGGATATCCTTAAAATCAACAAACGTCCTACCACCCAAAACCGAAAATTGGCAACTCACTTGGCCTCAATCGAAACCAAACATGAAATTGCCCGCAATACTATCGCCTCTCTTGGACAACAAGTCGAATATCTTGTTCAAATTCAAGCCTCACAGAAAGATGCGCCACCAACACCCCCAGACCTACTAATACCAGCAGTTCGGGAAGGGACATCCCCTAAGCCCACATTATGGTCAGCAATTGCATCCGCATGCACAAAAAAAGACCCCCCGAAAGACAAGAATGCACGCACCCTTAACCTCCGCCCACTTACCAAAAAACAATGCACACTGGTAATTGCCCGACATAGTGATCAACCAGTCACTGCCGACCTTACCCAACTTACACTTGCAATCAACGCCACCCTCCGCAGATGCCAGGCCGACCCCTTGGCCAATATTGGCCATGTTTCTACAAACTACAAACACCACCTGGTCCTCCTTACTGCTGATGCGTATCCTGTTGAATTGGTACTAGCTCACAAAGCTGCTATTGAAGAAACGGTTTGATCAGTTGATACAAATGCCCACAGTCTCAAAAAACAAGAAACCTGGATCCGAATGATAGTTCATTCCATCGACATTAATATGTTTCCCAAGTGTGAAACCGGAATGAAATTGTTGAAAGAAGATATTGAGATGAACAACAATCATATCAAGCTCACAACCCTACCACGATCCCTGACAAAGCCAGAGACCCGACCACATAAAAAAGTAACCACAATGGTCATTGCAGTCGGTACTGAACACGAAGCAAAGCTTATACAAGACCAGGGAGTTCAAGTAGATGGAAAAATACGCAAGGCTGAACGATATGTTGCATCCCGACCAACCGATCAATGTACTAATTGTCAACAATTTGGCCACTCGTACCTTCGCTGGAAACAACCTGCCATATGTAATATATGTGCTGAACCTCACACTACCACTTCCTTTCTACGAATCTCCTGAGTCCAGTAATACAAGTGGACCCTGGATTCCTTGGGACAGCATGCAACAAAATAACCGGAAATTTGAAACACGTCTCATCGAAACGTTATCTACCCTCAGTCCATGGATCTCAAACAGCTCTGAGATTGAAACCTATTCTACCACCGCCTGCCCACCATGGATCGAAAGCAGAGTCAAAACACACATTAGTCCCCTTCCAAAAGAAAAGGAAGCGAAAGCACATGAAACCCAGTACGCAATGTTGAAAAAAGATGACCGCAATATTGTTTGTTATACAGATGGATCAATGTTGAAGGAAAACATTGGGGCAGGAACCGTTGTGGAA
>MU122464.1:0-39324 GCA_014904905.1 Wilcoxina mikolae CBS 423.85 | reverse complement strand
AAAATATATATCCAATGAGTTCGATTAATTGTACACTTTGCAATTATTGCAATAAAGTTTACCATTACACTGGTGTATACATCAATCACCTCCGATGTCACCATTCAGAGAGGGTAAATTACGCGCCTTTGGAGCAGATTCCAGACGAAGGATACACAATTACCTAAGATAATGATATCCTACTTCCAGACTATTCATCTCTATGTCCCAATAACCTGTTTCAACTTTTCGAAGACGATTCTTCAAGTCAGGACGATGACAGTGGCTACACGTATCCAATACTGCCAACTTTCGAGTCGAATGAACTACTATCGATGACCTTCGACTCGCCTGAAGCCCGAAAGGAAACAGATGGTGATTTCGACATTTGGGACGACGAAATCAACCAATGGGCACCGTTTTCTTGTGAGCAAGAATATTGTTTGGCACTCTGTTATGTCAAGCACAAACTCAGTAAGGTTGCCATCGATGAGCTGATGAAGCTTCAGGGGGTAAATACGAACTTGACATATGCATATACTCTGTACACTAAAATCGATGAAATGACCTATGCACTTCGAATTGACACATGGAAATCTGGTAAAGTCAGTTATACAGGTCCTGTTAATTCAGAAGCGCTATACAACGATGGAACAACGCGTTTTTACTATCCAGACCCTGTTGACTGCATCGAATTTCTACTCCAACAATCTCCATTTTAAGAGCATATGGTATATGCACCGATTAAGGATTATAATGAATTAGGAGAGAGTGTATAGTCTAAAGTGCACACATGCGATTGGTGGTGAAATGAGCAGGTATGAGTTATTATTTCGTCAACACGTTGTCATAATTAAATATTCTTCATATTTGAAAAAGCCTATCGGCTCCACTATTGTTCCGATCTTTTGCAGAAGTGTTCAAACGCATTTGACCACCTATTCTGGCGATAAAACGGAATGGCGGATCTACCTTGGTCTTGGAAACATTAATTCTACAATTCGATCAAAGCCCTCGAGCCTTGCCATTGTCGTCGTCACCCGTCTTCCAGTACCTCAGAAGCATCCTCACCTTGGTTGTGTAAAAACAGCCACCATCAAAGAGCATCAAGAATACAATCAGGAAGTGCTTAGACGGGTTTTTGAGATTATTTTTCGTCCTCTCGACGCTGTTTTCGAGAAAGGATAACCCATGCCCTGTGCTGACAGAAACATGCGACAATGCTTTCCAATCATCTATGCTTGGACGGCCGATTACTTTGAAAATATTCACCTCCATGCAATTAAACAGACACGTTGTCCAGTGTGTTAACCCCCGAAATCGTCGTTTGGAGATAGCAATCAATGTACCTGGCCACGCCGTGATTATCAACTATATTTCTGAAAGATGATTCAAGCCAAACAATTTGATAATCAAGACCAAAAGCTTGCACATGATTATCTCATGGACAGAGGCGTAGCGACCACGGAAGGCGTCTATGGGAATATGAAATCGGTTTCTTTGCATACATTGATTGTTCCTGATGTTTTCGACACTATCTATCTCGGTATATTGAAGCATTGAATGGAGTGCATAGTGCCATTTTTGGATTTTCACAAACGAATTGACCGATTCAATCATCTTTGGGGAATAAAGCCTCATTATTCAGGATTTTCACAATTCAATACGCCCTATAAAGCCGTGACACAATGGAGTGGCAAAGAGATGAAAGCATTAGGCCGTGTTATTGTTCCCATTGTCGCGACGACGCTTTTAGATCCTTCTTCAGATCAGCAAGGTCCATTCAAATCCGCCATTCTCTGTGTCAAAAACATCAACTACTTTCACCTTATGACTCAGTGTCACAACCATACCGTTGTGACAATCAAATATATGGAAGACTATCTCAGTGAATTTCATTGTTACAAAGTTGTCTTTAGTCGTTTTGATGCCAAATAGTCAACCAATAAACCACTTTTCAGATCACATACGTCAGTGCAGGCAATTATCAAATGTAAGCTCTAAACTCCCAGAAAGGTCCATGATGGACATGAAAGATACGTGCTGAAAATCAAACCGCCATGAGCGATCTTTCCAGATGTTGCACACGAAAGCCCGGAATCAGGTGTTCTGATTCAAAGATCTAAATTTCAACGCCGCAAAACATCGTCATGAAAACGAAAATCAATTTCCCACATCTCCAGCAATTTGAATGATGAAAAATCACCGGCCAGGAATCAAGTCTCTAGCAGACCTCTCATTCTGGTGTGGAATGCCAAAATGGGAACTTAAAAATCACATCGCATGGTGTAACAAAAGATATGGTAACTATACCCGATATGTCGATAACGACGAAGAATTTTGTCGTCTACAAAAAGCAAAATTCAGTCGTTATGATTCCGCAGCCATTCCAGAGACATCATTTCAAGGCGACAAGCAGACGATTCACATTCTACGATGCACTGGAACCATCCAATGGAGGAAGCATTACTCTTCCCGAAATGATACAGTTTTACTCTGAGATGAGACACAGAGACAGTTCAAGTCGACTATTGGACGAATTGCAGCGATATTGCAATGTCCTTTCATCATAGAGGATATGGAGTCAAATCAACAATCACTTTTGGCCCTTGTCACCACAATGGTTGCAGGCCCAATGCGGAAGGTTCCGGGGGTGGTGATTGTTGAGCAGCGAGATCAGACACCTACATTACCTTTGGAGGAAGGAAGTTATCGTCGAAAAACCCTTTTTGGCATTGGATCGACGTATGTCATCCCTTTACACACGATTCAGTGTGCATCCCATATGCTTCCATTTTCTTCTGATCCAGATAATTGTCGATGGTTTTTAAATAATACTATTGACTTTGATGCGTTCAATTTATTGTATGAGTTGGTAGGACTCTTGAAGTCGTCGGTGCGCGTATTGTATAAGTCAATCACTTTTACACGTGGAAGAAATTTGTACATTAGTCAATCTTACATATAGCAGTGCGAAATATGCAGCTCTAACGACGAAATGTGGCATCGCGTACAATAATATGTGATAAAGATGACATAAGTTGATATCATCATCAGATCAGGATAAGTGGGAACTAAATCTTAAGCAAGAACCATAATAATTGACAATGAGTGTTGTTACGTGAATTGCCAACTTGGCGACGACTATTTGAAATACTTGGAGTACGAATTTTGAATGGTGAGGATGGCAGCACAGGGTCAAGTTTTAGTGACGCTTGGAACATTCAGAACGATATCAACCGTACCGTACTGTTTCGGAAACCAAAACAGTTTTTGCTGATGTACTCCCATTCGGGCCTGTTGTGCCGGATTTTGAGGTCATAGATTGCAACCTTTGTTGGAGATAAACCACCATTTCCTTGCCACTCTTTCAGTGCGTGATGCAATGCTGTACATGTTAACACAATCAGAGTCGGGGGTGTCTGTTCCCGAATCCATTCATGCAAGCCCTCTGAATGCCTGCCGTGTTTGTGAATTCGTTGGAAGAAATGTATATATAGATATCTTGGAATCTCCTCGGCAAGCAAGTAGCTATTTGGTTCCTGTTAGTGTTAGCATCGCCAAAAGTTGCGGACAGAACCCACATAAGGTTGAACTCACATTAGGTTCGTTCGTATGATCGTATTGGCGCACAATAAATGTAAATTCTGAAAGAATTCGTTCAATGTGTATGCAGCACTGATGATCATCGAAACGGTGCACGATGTATAGTCTCCCTACACACTCACGGGCCTTCTTGATCATGTGCGATCTGACTGCATTGCGACTGTTTTTGATCTGACATACGGCCGGTTTGTCAGTCCGAATGAAATTGTGCGATATACCTAACTATCTTGAGACGCATCTTCTGAAGTTCCGGGAAGCTAATATTGACTTCTTCCTGCCTGCATGCCATCGTCCAGGAATGCTCGACTGACTTTGTGTTGGAAACAATGTTAGTCGGTATCTACCACTCTCGGAAATGTATTAGCTACCAGCAGAAACTCTACTTCAGTTGGACATGGTGTCTAGCTCAGCAGTTGCCTCTCCATCATGCGACCAATTGTCTCCAGTAAAGCAGTAACTCGAAGGTCACCTTGTGCAAGGAGACTTCGACTGCCATATCGTTTGCTGCTGACTGATAGACTCGACAGGGTCCTCGGCAGAGACCATGGGATGAGTTGTGAAGCCGATGATGATGGGTGCGGACTCCGGAGGTGAGTAATGTTCGTCGCTGAATGAATAGTGATGTTGGAAATGACACTGGGAGCTGGTGATATCTAAATGGAGGCTTGATTCGGCAGGGGCAGAGAATGTGTCAGTGGTGGATTTGGTGCAAATACAATGGGTGTAGATGCTGAGGAGATCTGGGTGGTCGAAATGGAACATTCGATACATGAGGCTGTAGCCTTCGTCCGCTTTCGCTTCGACTTGCCAGACTGCAAAATGATTTTCCTCTTCTGACCGTTTGCTGTACGTGGCATTGGGGACACAACTTCAGACGTGGCCAGTGCTGCTTTTGGACTTGAGGATACGGCCTTGTGCGGTGTTTTTGTTGTTCGGTTCATTTTCAGAAGGCAGGAATGTCAGAGGCAGGAATGTCACAAAGGAGGAAAACGAGTGCAGTTGCGATGTAGACGAAGGGTAGTGCAGTGTGGAAAAGGACTGACACGTTACTGAGCATTGCACCTGAATAGTTTTCACCCAAAGGGACAGATTTACCCAATTTCGTATTATCTTGTAACAAGAGTGTCCAGTACGATTAGACAATCATATAGCATTATTGCCAAGAACACCCAAACGAGACTAAAAACAACTCTGCAATATGCAAAAACCACTCCATCCGGCCCAAAGAAGACATGCAAAGACCCAATCTACAACCCAAAGAAGACATATAAAGACACAATCTAACCCAACCGCCAAACTCGAACCTAATACGTGTGTCAGTATACCAGTCATTTGCAGTACTCTTCGACGTACCGAAAACCATCACTCAAATTGCTGACCCATGGTGGAGTGAAACGTGATCCTTCGAGCAGTGTGAAGCTCATATCGGCAATGATATCTTCGTGCGTGCCAATTGCCACCAACTCCGACGACTCATTAACACCCATTGATACTGACAAAACGTCACACATTTTCTCCTGCTCCACCAGAACCTGTGCCATTTGCGACCTCACCTCCCGCTGTTCCTGTAACCTCACTGCCGCTCACGACATCGCCTCAACAATTTGTGCTGTCTCCGCTATTCGTGCAACTCTGGAACTCATTGACTCCTCCAGCACAAAAGATGACACATCTTGGATAGAGGCTAACTCGACGTCGTTAGTAGCAGTCACCACCGGTTTTGTAATTACTGATTTGTTTATTGCCAAGTCGTTTATTGCAACGAATCCGGGAGCAGGTGTCGGGCTCTCGGCGTGTTCGGAGGACCCATATGTTTCCGGGGGAGACGATCGTGGTGGTGGTGGTGGTGGTTGTGGAGTAGCTCTTGCAATCCTTCGATGCGCAACAACAATTGCCTTCAGATAAGCCACAACAATGAGAGGGTTGTAAGCTGTAACGAAAACGAAGAGCGCCACAGAGTCGTTGCCAGGGAGTTGAGTGGCATTCTACCGCTGCAAAGAGGTTTCGACGGGTATGACTAGACACCTAAGAACCCAACTGACATATCTTGCAGGACATAGGCGACACACAGCACAGTGTATGGCCATTGCGGTAAGAATCTCGAGTTGTGTGAGATACTATCTATTCGCGCTGTGGTGAACGAAGATGTCATCCCTACAGTCATAGGTTTTGGGGCCGTAACTATCAGGTTCGACGATGCAAACCCTGAAGGGATATATAGGTGTTAGCCAAGTTATGAGGGCATTGGTGGAGTGGTGATAAATGTTACGATTCTGCTGGAGGGCAGAAGCAATAATTGTCGGTGGAGTTTCATGTTTGTGGGAGGTGGCTGCAGCTTCGGAGTCCGGGATACTGGGTGTCTTTCTTGAAATCGCATTTGCCATGCTTGGAGTTGTTGCAGTTGTTTCAGATGTTGCAGCTGTCAGAGTCAGGGTCGGTATCAGTATCGGTAGGTATAGGTGGGTTTTCTTTGTGATATCGGTCAATCTGCACCCTAGTTTTATTGAAACAGTCTCGGAGAAACGCCCGGAACCCACTCCACCATTGCATGTATTGTGGTTGAGTCGATGCCCGATACTTCCATATCCCCAGAAACTTTGCAAAGTGCCTTGTAGTGACTGGGTCCAAAACAAGGATATCATACATGAAGTCAAGCGCGCCACCATCCTTGACATCGTGAATGGCATACATCAGAATCAGACCCTGAATATGCTCAGCGATGAACTGCTTCGAGAAACAATCGAGGTGGAGAGTGTCCTTAATTGCATCAATTTTGGAGGGGGTGGATAGGATCTTTCTGGGTTGCATTGCAACTTTCTGAGCTGTGAATAAGGTGTATGCGGGGTGGGTTAGGGTTAGGGTTAATTTATCTGAAAAGGACGATGAGAATGGTAAATAGGTAAAAATAGAGTAAATAGAGATGATCGAGAAGGATTGAAATTGCAAGCGCGTACAGGAGTATATGTAGAGTGCAGAATGGGCCATCAAGGTGCTTGGAATTGTGTGGAGCGGCTTGCAGCAGTCTTGAAACCGTTTGAAATATCAAACATCATACTTGAAAAGGAGCTGTCCTGGGTGTGAGTCGTTATCAGCACTTCCCTTCCGGTATGAAAGATGCACCTCATGTTTTATACGACTGAGAGAGTTGTTTGAACCACTACTTGAGCGTCAGACACATTCGTCATGCTAGTCCTAGGTCAAAGCGTCGATTTCTGTCAGTTTGGGTTCCTATCATACGGCAGTGATATCAAGTTCCAACATAATGATGCGGTTTGGTGTCACAAATAGTCGGAACCTGCCATATGAAGTTTGGGAAGTGTCACTGACACCACTGGCAGTGCATAGGCCTCTCCAGGCACCACCAATAGACACTGTGAGGTTGTATCATGAACTCTGAACTCGTGCCTTGGGACACGAAATGAGTAATAACACATGTTTTCATTCCCGTTTTGTATCATCCGCCCGGCAAAACTTCAAAAAAGCAAGCAAACCAGCAAGTCCATGGACATGCTTATATTTGCCTAGCCATTAGGGTCACATTAGGCTCTGAGCGTGGCTACATCGTGACAAACTCTGTCTGCAGGATATTCCAGGGTCTTAGCATTTTATATACAGCTCTGTGAGTTTTGTATGCCATGCGGCTCAATTACATTACTCCTGCTTGGCAACATTCATAATATTCTGCCAACTGCATGTACAGCCCTCAGTATTGACTGCATGACACGCACCATGACTCCCATACAAACACCGAATCGTTACTGCCCGGGTTGCTTGAAACCTTTGAAATCTGACCTGTGACTCTACAAACCGATTAACAGCGACCATTCTCGATATCGCGCCCAACTTCTTGAGGTGAAGACAGACTCCACTTAGCCCCCTCAACGCGTTCGACAAAGCTCTCAGCGTTGCATCCATGATTTGCACTGTGGTTTTCATATCCCGATGCGGGAGCCCCTGTCGAATACGTTCTGACCTACGATGATTACAATGCTGAGCATAATTTTGAGCAGTGCTTACCCAACCCCTTCCATCCGTTCGAGAGTGAGAAAGAGTCCAATTTTGCCAAACGAGTTACATGGAAAGGTCTTCCTGCAAACCTCATCGAGGATATCCTGATGAGAAACTATGGCGTTTAGGAGAGTGTGACTGATTCTCTGAAAACGAATTACAACCTCCACCAGAAAATCGACACCATGGAGGACGGACTTGGCCAGGACTCCTGGAAGAAAGCTACATTGCAGATGGCATGGAATGGGCAGCATCCAGATGCAATTGAGTTTTGGCACCGTGATCATGTACATTGTGCAAAATCGCTACTCGGGCAACCAGCATACGAGAAACACCTTACGTACACACTGAGACGTGGCTTCAATGATGCTGGGCACTATGTTCACAACAAGATGCATACTGGAGATTGGTGGTGGGACAAGCAGGTAATCATCTTTCTTAGTATACTCTTTACAAACCCTTTACAATGCTCACAATTGTGTAGACAACGCTACCTGTCGGAGATACGCTGGTGCCGATGATATTCATGTCTGACAGCACCCACCTCACAAATTTCTCTGGCAACAAGAAGGTATGGCCGATATAAATGACTATCAGCAAGCTATCCGCAGCCGCACGGATGAAGAACACAATGCACAGCGTGCCGTTGGTTGCACTGTTGCCCATTCCAGTCAAGATGCACGATGTCCCCCTCAAAAGAAGAAATGCTCAGAGGGAGCATAACTGAATTGTCACTGAGAACATGCTGCAGAATCTGTTGTAACCCCTACTCAATTCCGAGTCGAAGACCCGCACCTTCTATGCCCGCTGTGCCAATCGCAAATTCAGGCATTGTCATTCAACACTGGCTGCATGGATGGCCAATTACCCCGTTCACCGTGACCTTCACAACATCATAAATGGTGTGTGCTTGTGGTGCGAATGTCCTATGCAGGAAATGGGTAATCGACCCCGCCAACATGAGTGACACAACCTCCGGGATCATAATATCCATCATATACTCTCAGATTCAAATACACACCAGGGCATCGACGATCTCAAACGCCACGATCTCAATGCAGGTTTCAACATCTTATGATATCTCAATTGCGTTACAAGTGATCTTCCCAAGCCTGTTCTATTCCACATGATGCAAATTGGATGTTGAAGCATCTACTGACAGGGCTTCACAAAACTCTCAAGCAGCATAAGCGTCTTGACAAGTTCAATGATATTTGCGTCTTGGTGCCTGCATACCTCAATATGACGAAGCAATGATGTGCAAATGAGGAGGTTTTACGTTGGATCGGAGGGGAAATCAAGACGATGAAATGATTCCTTGTGGGAGACATACGCAATGCTGTTCAGGACCAAAGCCCCTCCCAGTGCTGGGTTTTTGACCGCTTAGTTGAATGCTCCCACACTCATATTAAGTTCTATTTCTATTGCCAGTATGACAGTAACGATGACAAAACACTAAAACTCATAGACAATGCTCTACGTCGCTTTCACGATTCGAAGGATGTGTTTCCACAATTCAGGGCTTGGAAAAGACGGGCAGCAGAGGCCAACGAGAAATGTACGGAATTGTGTTCCGAGCGGGATGCCAAGTTGGAGGAAAACCAGAACAACACGGCAGCCTTTCAACAGCGCATTCGCGACGCCTGGAAAGCTATTATCAATGCAGAAATGGCCAAATACATTGAAGAGGGTACTGATTTCATCTATCCCAAGATTTATCTCATGCAGCACTTCCAAGAGCAAATACAATGGTACGGTTCACTTGAACAGTGGTCGACGGAGATCAGAGCAAGTTTTCACCGGAGGCTGATCAAGGAGGTGTTTGATACCTCCAACAAGACGGGTGATTACTATACTCAGATAATCAACTACTGCCTTCGGAGTGATGCATTCGCTGCCTGAAAGGCAAATAGCAACGCATGGAACCGTAAACAAGCTGCTTTCCAGACGACGGAGGTGATTGCTGAAGCAACCACTCCCACTAGATCTCGTTTATTGAGGTTCATATCTCCGCAGCAGCACAAAGGAAAAGAGAAAGTCAAGGACTTTAAAGGCCTCTTAAAAACAATCAGTGATGATGTCCTCCGAAATGGTCTATACAATGCCAGCTGTCGTTTCATACACTGCAAGCAGGTAAATATCGATTCAGATGCTCTCTTAAGCAGTGCTGCCGCAATTTATCATGGATTGGAGGTAGAATAATCCAACATGCATGGCCAGCGCATCATTCAGAAGCTCAGATGTACTGGAGATAAACGATGGTATTCTGGGGCTACCTGCCATGACTGGGTATGGTTTCAAACTTCACAACGTATGGAGGGGCAGGAGGAGTCTTACCAGACACCGCAGGGATGTATACCGTACAGTATGCTTCGTCTATTCAAGCTGCGAGTCGTCCATCCACGCGGCACGAATACCTTTTGGCTAGCATATGTTGAAGTGACGAAGCCTGCGAACGGTGGAATGCCAGAAAGTGTATCGCAGCTAGTCAGGATAGTGAAACCGTCTTCCAGAGGTGCATTTGCAGTTATTAGTGCAGGAAATAGTGTTTGTGAGGCTCACTTAATTCCAGAGGAGCCCATTTCGTCGAAGTCGGAGAATAACGTATGGAGAGTCAAAAGTCATTTAGACCACGCAACGAGGAACGAAGTTTATTATAGGCTGGAAGATGAGTTGAATACAGCGGTGAAGAGCGTATAAATGGTGCTTAGTACTGTAAGGTGTTAGAACTTTAAATAGACAATATGGCGTACATAGCATCGTCATTACAATGCCCAGAGCAGTGTTGCCACCAAGCACCAAGCACCATTAAATTCACCGGCCAGTCGAAGAACACAGCATATTAAACGTACCAAGGTGCTGTGCTGAGTGACATGTGACCATGTCAATACCTAGCCCCAGGAGTTGTTCATGCAGTGCCTCTCATCGTATTGTCGCGAATTTACATGTTACCCTGCCATCCAACATTCCAGACGCTCCTGGCCCAACTCTGATGTCTGGGCGTGTCTAATACGCCTGGGCGCAGGGATTTATTTTCAATGATGCATGATAATTTCTAGTAGATCAACCAGGACTGCGAATGACATGTACACTGACCCACGTATGAGAGTCATGTATGGGTTCTTGTTATTGTGTTGGTCTGATCAGGTCTTTGTATATCATGTTGGTGTCAGGTCTATGCATTTCTATATTTTAGGGAGTTTATTCCAGTCTCTTTTGGTATATCTTGACATTATTGTGTTCGGTTATGTGATTTCAATTGGGGGAGATGATGATGGTATCGAATTGACTTATTTCAGTATGTCTATTATGCTTCCTGCAATTGACAAGCAATTTCACAATACATTAGGAATCTGAATCTTATCTTTTCCAGTTAGATATGGGTTTTCGAGTTATTAGGGTTGAATTTTGCCCTGTCAGGGTTGTTTTTGCGTATCACAGTGTACATTCGATTTTTTTTCAGATTGTGCACCATATTTTCATCACAGGATCGAACCCTATGATTTTAATCTACCTCTCAACGAGAACACTTTTGAGGTCCAATGTCCTGTGATGTGTCAGCCCTATTTAACAAATTGTTATCCTTCATCTGTCCTGATAACTGGAAATCACTGTGTCATCCACTTCTAATGTTCTTACCTACTGCCTTTTGAGTGTTTTTTGGAATTTCCCATACTGTATGTAACACGAAAAACATATCAATTGAACAAGGTCACATCCTAAAATCCAAAAACAAACAGGCCAATACTGGAGTTTTGTCTCAAATGCTATACACAGCAAACTGTGATAAAATGAAACTTACCATAAAGTATGGTACCATCCGTGCATGTCATCGAAACAACATAGATCATCACTTTCACCTAACAAAATAACAAGGGCTGTAATGCATCCATCGACACCCCAAATATCAGATAAAGGTGGTTATTGGGTCGATACACTGCCAGCTCATGCCATTGATAATCTATAGACAGCTGAGGTCCTGTAGATACATAATCACCTGCGTTTGCAGAGTAGTTAACAAATTCAATAATGTTCCTCACTATCCAAAGGATATCATTATCCTGGAAGCAAAAAGATCGAAAGGATACAAATGGTCTGGACCACAGAAGTCTGAAGACCTCATTTCAGTAGGGGTTCTTTTTGTGTGAGTTAGAGATCTAGGCAGAAAGATGTGGAAGGTGCGGAAGAGTGATTAAGGGCAGGAAGAGTATTGGTTCAAAAGGAAGGTTAGGTAGAGAAGCTCATGAGAAAGAAGTAGATAGGAGTAATTGTTAGAGCGAGAGGATAGAGGTATAAAGGCTTCTAGAATTACCATGAGCAGAAAAGAAAGCTTCTTGACAAGGAGAATAAGCCTTAACAATTTACCCATTGGAAAGTCTACAATCTTTGCCAAAAATCTTTATCTTATAGTGACTTTTTCATCATGGTGCTAATCTTCATAACTTTTGTCGCAATTTCTGAAAGCAGTAAGGATACTACTTGTAGTGGTAAAACTGCTGTAACGCTCCCAGTGTTAGAAACCTTCCATATTGCAGGGTCAACAACTTTGAACATCTTGACATTGACACCAAGTCAATAAGTGTCCAATTGGTATCTGTCACCGTCTCTGTCCCCACCAAATCATGTCTCCAGTATGAATTTGTGAGCACCCAGTTGAATTTGCTCCTTCAGTTACAAAGCTCAGTCCGTTCTGAGGTCCACATGCATCTTCACTTCCTAAAGAACAATTATATTATTTCTTTTTAACACACTATTGTAAGGTTATTCCTCCTTAAAGCCTTGAATAATTGTATTAGGGTAGATATAGTTGCAAACAAGGATATATGAATATAGTAGAGTAATAGACTGTTCAGGTTATCAGCGGCATTAAAGCATACTTGCACAAGCCCACTATATAATAGGTATATAGGTGGTTACCCTGCCATAGGCCGGCCACCATTACATCATCCCCCTCTATATCTTCAAACATCCTGGGCTGCATACCCATAAAAAAAAAAAAAAAAACAATCCAAGCTCGTAAGAACTCGTATGCTCTCATAAATCACACTTTGGATCGGTTCCACTCGAGGGGGACCTTTTGGTGATTGCAGCGCACAGTAAAAATTCATGGGCAGTGGTTGGTGATAGAGCTCGTACTGACGCCATTTGTTCCAGGCCGTGATACTATGAAATGGCCATGCATGAACAAAATAAGAAGGAAACATCAAATTCACAAAATATTCCCCACTTCTGTAACCTCTTACCCCTTCCTATTTGTCAAAGCAACACCGAAAACTATTACTGGTGGGTTGATACAAAATTGGTAAACATTCTATTCAGTTGATTGACGGTAGTAGTGACGTCTCCGAGATGTTTGGGATGTCAATCAGTCCTGAAAGACATATCACCTGCCAGGATAGAAAACCTCTGAGAACTTGAACAATGTCGCCTTTCACATCATATAACGAGCATCATCACAAAAACGATCAATCAGGATAGGTATACCTGTCAATCAAGTCGATTGTCTGCTGAAGAGATTATTTTGAAGACAACTAGAACTGTGTGTAATATCACCTACTAAATATGACGATTTCGAACGAGTCGCAAGAGGACACCTCATGAGACTCATCAGCATCAGGACTTCATGAGTTACGTTTAACAAGATGATTGACTGCTGCGGAGACCATTCCGAGGCGATTCGGTGGTCAATTTGTTCTAAGAAGTCACATTACCAACCGCGATTGTTGTTCATTCGTACACATACTCTCACTACGTATTATTGTCACACCTATATAATAATACGTACACTGAAATTAACGAGGTTGACGATGGCAGTAACGAATCACATTTTAACTGGGGGTCAATTGATCAACGGAGATATGTTACTGGCTGACATGGCCATGGCTGAAAAGACTTTGAAATGCATTTAATTTGACACATCATATATGATCGAATTACAGAGACGAATTGAACCATCATCAACGCTACTCTTTCAGGTGGATCAATTGATTCTCATTGCCAGAAATTAATTCCTAGATGATTTGGAGTCTTCAACACACATTCCAACAGGTCAACCACATATATATGAATGATCGTTGGCAACCTATTGTCAAAGTGCTAGCAAGGTCAGTATCAACAACATTGTTATACATATCGATTTATCGGTTGTACGTTAATTGCCCTTGCAAATGCCGGTTCATTCACGATCAAGTCAGGCGGAAAGCCATCAACTATAAAGGCATTCAATCAAGTGCACATGACAGTTACCATAATATGACCTGAGAGGGTACTCCGAAGGCTACCTTTCATTTGTTGGCATACACGAGACAGGAAGTGAACTCATAGAGAAAGACTACCAAAGTTCAGAGTTGAAGACCCTGATAGTCAAGCCGAGGTTGCAGTTTGTGAAACAGCTCAAAGTAAAATGTATGACCCCTGAATGTTAAAAAGTCTCAAGCAGGTCGAAGCTGATAATCAATTGGGCAATTCCATGAGAAAGATGAACAAGTACAAAATGCGAACAAAATAACACATCAAGTCATTGTATCCCCTGGTGGCAATGGATGCCCATCAAGTAGTTGTATCCCCTAGCAGGAATGGAGGCATTCTCTCCTCTATATCCCTGATTAGGATTGCGCGAATGGTTATCCTTCTGAATATAGGAGAATAAACATCATAAAGGTTGTCTACAATCCCAATCAGGTGAGTCATGCACACGATTCGCAGATTTTACCCCCTCTGTGCAGTGACATGATAGCCTTCTGTTGAAGAACCGGAGGTGATGGAGCTGTCCACGGCACATAACCTGGTTTTAGGATTTTCTTGGTTCAAGGGTAGAAACCCTGAGGTCTACTGAACACATGACAGACTTCTAGCACTGCGGACCCCAAGGGGCGAGGGAGTTGAAGGCAACGAAAAAGCGGATGAACAAGCAAAATTAGCCACGGAAAACGGAGATGGCACGATGAAACTTGTTAACAAATACAAAGGATGGTCGCTGGCGAAGGTGCAGAGAAGAGTCACGGAAGCCAAGTGGACCAAAACAAAAAAATTGTGGAAGGCGAAACATAACAGCAAGAAGGCTTATAGGTTGAATAAAAAGAGGAGGATGAGTGAGCTGTTAGGTGGAACGAATAAGAGGATTGCGGAAAGGTATTTTCAGTTGAAGATAGGCCATGCCCTAATCGGCCCATAACTAGAACGCATCGGAAAGAAAGACACTTCGGAATGTTGGTGGTGTGGACATTCGAAACAAACTACGGACCATTTGTTTAAATGGTACAATAAATGGAAAGCACAGCAGGACACCTTGTGGAAAGAGCTGAGAAAGGAGGTAAAGTGGAAGGACAGATGCAAGGTCCCGATGTCGCAAGTCATTTCGGAATAGAAAGCGGAAGAAGCGGTTATCCAATATCTGAAGGATACCGAAGTAGGAAGAGTTAAGGAGGCGTAAGGAGGGGAGGGTTTCAAGGGCAGAGGAGGGTGGAAATTTGTATTTTTGTTTTAGTGTGTTGGTGGACATGGGGGCAAGGAGATCAGGAAAGTACGACCTTGCTCGGGGAAACTGGCAGGGACACCTAACAGTTGAACTGGGATGTTCTGGGGATAAGGATTATTTAGTTGTCATGGCCCCTACGGGGCCAAATACAATATGATTCAAACAAACAAACAAACCCCAAGGGGCGATGCAAATGCACCAACAGACTCAGCCCATGTGACTTTGAATTAACCCCAGGCATCTGACTTCTGGTCCGCAGGAAGGCGGTGAAATAATTAGGTCTTCTAACATCTTCTCTGACCCACCGCGTTAAAGAGTGTCTCAGCTAGCTACGAGATTCTCGTGGCATTCATCTTATGCTTTGGTGGTTGCACTGGGTTGCTGTGAGTGTCCATTGAACGTCCCAACAATTGTGAGTGGAGGGCATAGAGCTGGAACAGCTGGCAGGGGCAGTGGCGGTAGTAGCGGCAAAAGAGTTACTTAGATGGTACTTGAATCACTGCTACTGTCTCGCCACGCCAAGAAGGATGTTCACCGGCTGCAGTGCCATTGTTCCTTTATGGACGGCCATTAGACACATGGCTCCTGGTTTCCGCGACAATGCTGCTTACATTCTCATATAAGAACTTAGTACTAGCATGAACAGATGAAGCAAGGAGTGCCTGGAGTACGGACGGACAATGGCCGCCATATTCCCGGCACGAAGCATGCATTGCTGGAGGAGTTTTGTCAAGGAAGAGACGGTACCACAGCACTGGTCTATTGAGCATGCGATCGACCAGGGGTACAAGCTGGCATATGAGTGTATGTATAACCTGTCAGAGGCCGAGTCAAGAATTTTAAAGGCCTAAATCGAGACAAACATGCCCAATGGTTTTATCCAATGGCCATCATCATGACAACTGACATTTTTCCAATGAATAAGGACAGCTGCTTGAAATTACGATTTGGAATACTGTGTTCTCATCGCGAGCAGAATCAAGAATCGGTACCCCTTTCTGTTGATCTCAGAGATGCTTGACCATGTTAAAAGCGTTAACAAGAGGCTGCTGGGCTGAAGGGACCTATTGGGCCACAGGAATGCCACGGAATGCAGATTCAGTTGTGCAGGATGCAATTGTGCATGCCCTTGAAAAGCGTAACATGTCTTGTTCCCGATAAGGCGATACAGGGTTACATTTCAGTCTATCTTTTTCCTTGAGAAGCACTTACTTTATAAGAGATTCAGTGATACTTGCAATTGAATGCAGGTATAGAAGAACAATGATGCAATCGCGATCAAAATCGTCATATGAACGAGACAAATGATCGGAATCAAAGTAAATCGACCCTGAATGTACTGGCCGAATCTAGTCGTTGAGGGAACACCGCACTCAAGAATGAGGGGAATGACGGTTCCTGAAGCCGAGAAACCGCAACAACGTCGAAATCTGAACAACAAGTTCTGGAATGATAACCCATCATTCTACAGACGTTAAGTGCAACTGGCCAGGTAAGTGCGCCTGGACTCATAAGCGCACTAAGCTCACAGTCGCACTTCGCCTTGTAAGTGGACCTGGCTCGCAGGAACACTTGGCATTACCTACGACTTCGATGTAGACCACATGGAATTCAATCAGATATTATTGGGGTACGACTTCCCTATCCAGCACCTGGAAGGCACGAAAAACCAAGCCGGTGGCCCATCGAAAAGCCCCGATCATGTTGTCAGCTACGAGAAGACTGATGGATAAGTGTTGGGGACCCTAACAGTGGAACCCTCCGATGACCTCCAACTGATGATTTTAGAATCCCAGTGTACTGTTTTATTGGCGGTCAAAATCTCGGGTATGCTAGTCGATAACCCAATGGCCACAGCCAAAGCCCCAGCCAAAGCGGAAGATAAAAGCAAACAGAGGGTCGTTACTGGAGCCCTTACCTACTAAGTGAGGGGTATATGTCACACTCTCCACAGTAAAGTGGTAAACATCTTTCATGACAAACATGATCTGGACACTTTGGGGCTGTTACAACTGCTTTGTTTGCCTCTAGTTATTACTGATGACCTGTGATGGTCCTGAATATAAGTAACTCACTTATTGCCAGGTATGTCACCGAATCAAAGCTCGGTTGCATGTCCACTGCAGAGTCAACGCGACACCACAGTAACAAATCTGTGACGAAGTCACGATGTACCTTGTCAGAGATATGCCAGATTAGACGACGTCCCGATACACAGTGATACTAATCTTCATTAATCCATTAACAAAGATGACTTGGCTGCAGTGCACAAAGAATATCGATCCAGCAGAGCCATCCAAATCATAAATCAAAATGTCATGATGCGCAGAATAGGAACCGGCGTCAATTCTGACTGGATGTATGACCAGACTGCCACTGTAGTCCTTCAAAACCGAGAGTATGAACACAGTGAATAATATAGTAACAATGACCATGAATGGAATGCTTACACATTAGATATATCAAACACCAAATATGCTCCGCAATTGGCCTTTGTCTAAGAGAGCTCCAAACGAAGCCATGGCGATAATTGATTAATGTTGCCGCAGATAGTGGTCACTAACCGTGTCAAGCCAGATTTCAGGGTGTACCTCCTACAGCTAGTCTCTGATGTGCATTGTGTGCACATGGCCACTACTTTCAGGAATCCAGAAGATGAAGGCAAGGAAATCGGAGAATGACTTCCATGATGTACCTGGAGCATACTTGGTTATTTTGTGGGTCCAAACTTATGAGACACTAAATAATTAGATACCGCAATTCGAATGAACATATTCAAATAAATGTTCATAAATGACCGCAAAAGAGGGCCGAACGAGTCAGATATCTGGCAACCACGGCTGAATCTGAAGCAGAATGGAAATTGTGAGCCAAATCCCAATCACCAATAGATGGGTAAACTCTGGATCAAATCGTGAGAAACACATGATCAATGTCGAGTGTGGTGGCAATTACCTACAAGGTATGCCATGTTCTTGAATATACCGAAGCACAGAGAAATGGAAATCCTACGAATGCTAGGGCTCTCAAGAACAACAGCTAAGACCAACATATGTACACCATGCAATTAAGCTAGTTGAGTGCGGCGCACATTCGATACTGGACCCAATGGCCTTGTTACTCTGATGGCATTCACCCACTTGTACAACGAAAGAAATTGTATTTGCACAATTTCTTGTTAAGTAGACATTCGAGTATCAACTTCTTTCGGCATATCACTTTCCATGTATGATATATCGATGCTGAATGACACTTGCACGTTGACCAATGGCAATGACTGATACGAACACTACAGCGCTACGCCTATGTGGATTAATTGTATAGATTCAGAATCTGGAAGTCTACTGGAATATTCAGAATAATAGGCTTGCAAGTCAGCTGCTGTAGTGGCTTCAATTCTCAGGTGGGCTTGGAGGATTGAAGGTCAATTGGACGTTTCCATCTCTTCTTCTCTTCCTCTTCTTTTCCTTCTCTTCTCTTCCTGCTGTTCTATTAATTTCTAATGGATCTCAGCCAGGTATAAATGGCATCGGTATGGGTTAACTATCGCCACTACGGGTGGAGATTCCCTGTCCCCCAGATCAATCATTAGGTAGGCGTGATGGTGTTGATCGATCATGTGACATTTCCTGACGTACGAAACCGTATGCATCTTATCTTGCCTGTTTTTCTGTATGTATTTGTTGCAGCTCAGGAGGTCTGAAGATAAAGAGGGAGATGATGTAATTGCGGTGCTAGGTACACTTGTGCTCATATGTGCAAATCATCCTTTAAGTGCACTTGGCTCATAGGTGCAGTGGGACTTGCAAGAGCATTTGGCAGCCGAGGCCGGGTAAGAGCCCATCATATATTGTCCCCACATGAAGTGCTTTTGGGACCCTAGAGATTATATTGCTTACTTACTTGCCTTAACAATTGATATCTGTATTACTTGTCCTCATTTGCAACTGTATCTACACGTATCGATCCATATGAGAACGTATGTCCATAAAGCTAGTGATGTTCTTGTCAAGGAGCTTGGAAGATTTCAATACATAAACTGCTTGCTTACATAGCGTACATTCAGGAGGCATATAGTGGTCTTGATTTACACCATTTGTAAACAGACCCACCAAGCACTGATTGTGTTAACATCTACCCTGTCACATATTGCACAGACAGAGTGTTCAATTTTTAATCAAGGCAATGACAACTGTACCTTTGACGTTAACAATGCATGTATTTGCCCAAACATTGCACAGAGACATCCACTCTTTTAATGAGTAGTTAATATGGTCTGCATTCGCCATTGAGGCCAAAGATAATCCAATGAATATGGCAGGCTCCTAGGGAATTTCTTATGTGTGAGAAAGGACCAATCGACATAGGTACTGTTACTTGCAAACCGGGTTGACATTGGTTCAACAAGACTGCAATTGAAGATCTGATTATAGAAGTGGACATTCAGAATATAACAGTTTCGGTGATATGCATTACAATTATTGAAAATTGACTATTCTATACTAGGAATCGATATGAAGATTGCAACAATGGTATCCACTACAAGCATGAGGTGGTTCACAGTGACTGAAATAATACAAAACAACATTGTGATCTCAAGAAGAACAATCATCATGTACGTTTTAATAAGGTTAAGTATAAGGGTTAGTTTCAGAATGTGAACAAGTATGAAGTACAAGAGGTAGAGTTGCAGTCGGTATATCACTGCTAAGAAGAAAGGTTGGGTTGTATTCCATTATATTCAGCAAGGATGACTGAATATAGTGGGCCAAAATAATAAACATTATGTACACTTATGTCACTCTGCTTTATTGGTCAGCAAAGATGGGACTGATATTCAGCGCATCTTACAAAAAGCATATTCAGTGAGTGTTGTATGATGTCAAGGTGAACATAGCTCCCAGGCGTAATATTACATGTGATGAGAATTATTTCTTTTGCACACTGCATGGCAACGTCACCAAAGGATAATTTATCAGCAAGGATTATGTGCTCTGGATAGCTGAGGCAGTAATCAATGCTGTTTCAGGATGTTAACATACAATGCCAACGGATATGTATATACACGTGCTTTCCTCCTCAATGATTTGGCTCAACAGATTACATAAAGAGCATACTAAATGCCGGAACCCCCCACCTTACCTGGCCGCAACATGGTTGATTTCACAATATACCGTTCATTTTGTTACTTTATTATTAGGTACATTGGGAATACTGACATTTATTATAGCCATCATACATATAATACTGTAATATTTTCAAACATATGTTATACATTGTTGTCATATTGTTGAACCTTGCTGTTCAAAAATTATTAACAGTAAATGTTATATATATTGATACCTGCCACTGGCATAGATATAATTCAGATCGTTATAAGCTATCTTTTATAACTTGTTCTTTAAATGCATAATAAGCAGTCAGTTCTGGATGTTTATAGAAAATACAGTCTATTCAGACCATCAACTCTTCTT
The DNA here is from genome assembly GCA_014904905.1 of Wilcoxina mikolae CBS 423.85. Lineage (NCBI taxonomy): Eukaryota > Fungi > Ascomycota > Pezizomycetes > Pezizales > Pyronemataceae > Wilcoxina > Wilcoxina mikolae. The sequence continues at coordinate 18,780 of MU122464.1, read as the reverse complement.
TGACCCACAGGACTACCTACTCGGTCATGTCAGTAATATACTAGTATGATTCCAAACACACATTGCATTAGTGGATTTGTGTTCATTGCTATCACTCATCGTATTGTGACATATTACCAACTGAAGATGTAACTTCTGTGTTTCCCAAAGGCAAGTGAATCATCTGTCATGGGGTTCATCTCAAGTTTCAAATGTTGTTGCCTTAAACCTACCACCCAGTTTTCAATAATTTCAGGGTTTTCTAGAGCCATCACCAGTTAGAAAGCTCATCAATATGTCCTCAGGTTTCAATGATGTGTACTGAAATGTTTGAGGTGACTATTTTGTTGGGATTTGTTAGTTAGGGGTTTTATTTTACTATCTTGTATCCACTAGATTTTATGTTTGGAAATGGTCAGGAGGTTGTCATTATTATGTTTCGCATGTCCCTTTATTTTGTTATATTTTAATACATCTTGTGTTATTTATCTTTATTCTATAAAGATACTTTCAAACAATAGAATTCAGATTCACATCAGCAAAAGATATTAGTTGCTTTTGATATCTAAATTGGCAACAAATGCTGACCTTGTTCCCAAAACAATGAGGCTCTTCCCTAGGTGAGTGTCATAGTATTAGGGTTTTAAACTGTAATCCTATTTACAGCAGCAACTGATCACAGACACAGGCCAATTGAATGTCATGCTATCGCAACTAAGATTCAATTTGTGCAAATTGATGATACCTAACCATTTATATCAAGCAGGTATTAAAACAATGGATCAGATTGTGTATTTTCTATGTCTCATTTGATTCACTGGGGTCACTTAAGTATGCCATTGCGTATGATTCTCCAAAATATGGCACTGCACATCTGTCACTTCCTTTATTGGGGGGATTTGGTTCATGTAAACATTCATATCGTCAATGCCAATTACAGTACGATCTTTAAGAATCGACATGTTCATTAATGATGATTTGGTGCATATGCAGCGCAATTGCTATATGTATGCCACACAATACTGTTATAATCGGACATGAAGATTTTCTACATTTTAATATTTTTGTTCTCCTAGCTATTCACCGAAATGTCTCATTACCCCAGTTATCTGCCAACACTAACTGCTCCTGGTATTGGTCCCTCATCTCCACTTCCAACTTATTCCATACCTGATATTCTTCATCTTGAATATACTTACAATCATTATGCTTGTCATTGAATGTATAGTGACTGACTGGCCAACTTCCAGGAATGTCCTGCAATTTGTTTGAAATTTCCCAACACATAGATAAGGATACCTGAGGTAGTTGTCAGATGACATCAATAGTCATTCTGGGGTTGTTGTCCCCATGATGTTTATTGGCGAGACAACATTGTTTCATGTCCAAACAACCTTTGATATTGTAAAAGTCATTTGCAACAGGTATCTCAGAAGGGTGTTAATATTTTCGCTGCTTCTCCACTTTGTTTTCATCTTATAGAAAAATGTTACCGATGGCATTTTTGGAAGCAGCCACTGGCGGTGGTAGATTAACTGGCTGAGGATCCTTTGTCAATAATTATGGGGTTCAGCTGATTAATGATGACGATCTTCACTTATTCACAATATCTTTCTAGGAGCCATTCAAGTGGTTCACATATCTGATATATAATGCATCAATTCTCAGGTCAACGCTTATGGTCGACAGAACAACATCACATTTAATTGATTTTCTGCTATGATAGTTGCCACTCAGGAGATCGCCACATGCATCTGTAAACAGTTTTGCTATCTTTCTTCATGTTCATTACCATTGCCCACTGCAGTACAGTTGCTGTGTCAATAATGAGAGTTGCCATAATGGTTTCACAGATTATGATATATTAGGCAAACACAAGATCCAACGCAAAATGAATTGTTAGAAAATTAAATATCTTTTCGCCACAACATGCCATAGCAATATACTGAACTCTTGTGTGAATCAGAAAAACCGACAAACAAAAATGATACTGAAAACATATTATCAACAACTCACAAGTATCTACATTAACTAGTGATTCGTCTGGAGGTGTCCAAAACTCAAGAGGAAGCAAGCTTCGAAGCAACAACAGCTGATGATGTAAAGCACTCTGACTCTGGCTCTGGCTTTGCCCATTGTTGACAATTGGATGGAGTTGAGCCACAATTGTTTCTATATGTTGAGTCAACTCAGTAACATTAAATATTGTTGATGTCATTGCCAATTATTTTGTTTTGATTGTTCCAATCCTCTGGTATGTCAAGGTAATTACCAAGGATATTTCTGCATAGGACAGGAACGGTTTAACTTTAGGTATATGAATAGCAATCGTTCTTGTTGAATATTTCAGTATTATCTGATAGTGATAATCAGTAATTGCTATGAAGCTACAAGAGGTTCGCGGAATTTATTGATTATTGTAACACCAGGAGCGCCACTCCAGGGTTACCAGTACCAGTACTAACCTTACTGCTTTCACAACTTGCTGGCAATAGATGTTATGAAGATTCGTACAGGATATTAAAGTTACTAAAGATAAAGATGATAGACAAACATATTTGGCTTTCCAATGCGTATATTGTTAAGGCTTGTTCTCATTGTCAAGAAGCTTGCCCTTCTACCCTCGAAGATTCTAGAGGTCTTTATACCTCTATCCTCTCGCTCTAACAATTACTTCTATCTATGCATTTCTCATCAGTTCCTCTACCTAACCTTCCTTTCGCACCAATGCCCTTCCTGACCTTCAGCGCTCTGCTGGACCTTCCTCATCTTTCTGCTTATATCTCTAACTCAGACAAATACAACCCCTATTGACATCAGTCCTTCAGACTTCTGTGGGCCGGACCAATCGTATCTTTTGGATCTCTGTGCTTTTAGAAGAATGGTATCCTTTCCATGGTTAGCCACATAGCAGGCTTCGTATGCTCCACTGCAAATGCAGGTGCTTTCGCATCTACAGCCTTGCAGCTGTCTTCGTATTATCAAAGGCATGCGCTGGCAGGGCATTGTTCCAATAACCACCTTGAACTCCTTATCAGTGGTGTGGTTGTCTGCATGACAGCTCATGTGATTTCTGTGGGTGGGAGTGATATTCTTTGTAGTTTTAATGACGTCCAGTGATGGCACTGGTACTATCCCGATATGGCTTTCATCGAGTGATCGTAGGTGACTTCGCTCCGATGGTCTTTGGTGATATACAATATTGAGGTATAACACTACTCCCCTTGTTACACAGTTCGTCTCTGAAAGATCATTCTAATCTGCTCTTCATTGCCTGTCGTAAAAAATGACCTCTAGTTCACAATACCCAAAGTCACTTCTTTCCTCTGTGGTAAAATTGCAACCACCTTTGCCCCAACAACCAATTCCTTTTCTTGGGTGTCTTGCTACCAATTAAAACCCTTCGTGGGGAAAAGGTACTAGATCAACCTCTTGTACATAGCTGCCTGGAGATTCCGCCTATGGTAATACCTTAATAGCCCCTTGTGGTCGAAGTTCTCATAAGGTTCCTCAGTCAAGTCAGCTTCGTCTGGATACCGTTTCCATTTAACCAGGTATACACCTTCTTTCGTTCCTTGCTATACTGGCTGCCCATGATCTCTTCAACCTCCTAGCCTGTTTCGTATTCGTAGCCTTATATATCATAACCCAGTTCATTTACTTCGCTGGTGGCGAGTTCCGGTGCATGTCTGATTCGATCACTGGTGGTTCTATAGGGTTGAATGAGAGTGACATGGAACGCATCATTGAGTCGTCAATGCTTAGACAATTCAAGCTTAAATTTGGTGGGTGAAACTACTTTAAGGACCTTGAAAGGACCATGTAGCTTCTCATCCAACCTTCTAGATGGGTATCTGGTCATAAGGTTCTTCCCATTTAGCATTACTACATCACCAACCGAATACTTCGGAGGTTCCTTAGCACACTTTTCATAGTATCTTCCCATTGTCTCTTGTGCCTTTTCTAAACCTTTTCAATACAGGTCATGCACACTTGACATCCAATGAACATCGTTCCTTGATGCCGGATTCATTGAATTTGCTTCATGGGCCAATCTGTTCGAAGATCGTACCCATAATTCGCTAACAAAGGTGACATGCCATAGCGCTGGTGAGTGAGTTGTTGTAGGCATATTATGCCATTGGCACCATTTCAGACCAATAATCTTGTTCGTAGTTGCAGTAGTTTCTCAGGTAGCACTCTAACGTATGGTTTACTCTTTTTGTTTGACCATTAGTCTGTGGATGAAATGGTTAAGACATCTTCAACTGAATATTGAGAGCTTAAATCTAGGAAGACCAGAACACAGATATGAACCTGGAATCTCTGTCTGATTCAATGTTCAATGGCAGACCATGGAGTCTCCATACTTCTTTCATGAAGATATTGACCAGGTCTGTGGCTTTCTTTCCGCCATCCTTCAGTGGTATTAAGTGAGCCCTCTTTGTGAACCGGTCAATGATAACCCAGACTGATGAACAACCATCAGATACAGGTCAATCGTTGATGAAATCCATAGAAATTGAATCCCATGGACGATATGCTAATCCGAGAGGTTGTAGAAGTCCGTTGCAAGCATGACGATCGGCTTGGTTCCTCTTGCATTCAGGGCATGAGCGGACGTAGTCTTCAATGAATCTCTCCATCTCAGGGCAAAAGAAGTTCATTCGAACCAGCTCAATTGTCTTGTCCTGTCCCATATGTCCTGCTACCTTCGAATGATGTTCTGCTTTGAGTTTTAGTTTTTGTAACTGTAGATCATCTGCGATCCACAGCCTGCCTTTATAATAAAGGGCTTGCTTTTCATAAGAGATGTCAGGGCACGGGCTTCCTTCCATTGCTCTGACATACTCTTCTGCCATGCAGTATCGTTATTTGCAGTGCAAACATTGCCTCTAATAACCAACAATTGAACTTAACTACTGGGATTGACCTCTATATCACAGAAGAAATCATTATTTGTTCGCCTTGTAGCTTTGCTGCTGTTACCTGGACTGTTTCCCCTTTAGATGTTACCTACTGATTGGGCCATAAGATGCAGTGTATTGGTTGATTTTTGTTTTCTCCGATACTACCTCCCCCCGTTTCAGAGCAGCACTCCAATCGGTTTGATAACACATCTGGTTTCCCATTTGCACTTCCTGGTTGGCAGAATATCTTAAAATCATACACAGCTTGTTCCTGTGTCCAAAAGGCTTGTCTCCAAATCAATATCTTAGTAATGGTGAAGTACTGAACATTCCTGTGAGAAGTGAACACACTGAGTTGATGGGTTGCACCTTCGAGATAACGTTTCCATTCCTTAAGGGCAGATACGATTGGTAGCATCTCCTTATCGTGGATCTCATTTCTGATCTCTGCCATATCCATCTTGTGAGAGTGGTAGGCCACAGGGGGTAACTGTCCATCAATCACTTGGGAGAGGACAGTGCCGATGGCGATGTTGCTGCCATCAGTTTCAATGACCACAGCATGTTCAGGTTCAAAATCACCAAGGATTAGTAACTCATTAAATCACTTTTTTAACAAATCGAAAGCCTCTTGACAGTGTGGGTTAGCCTTCCAATTGAACCCTTCACCAGTTTGTTTGGTTAGGTCTGTAAATAGTCTGCAGATTCTTGAAAAGTCCTTTATGAAGCGTCGATAGAAATTAGCAAATCCTGAGAATGACTGAACATCCTTGACTGAGTCTGGCATTTCCCATTTCAAGATAGTATCCACCTTGTTTTCTGCCATCCTGACAACTTCTCCCGATATGTTATATCCTAGGAATTCAACTTGTTTCTGATGCCATTTGCACTTATCTGGTGCTACTGCCAAGTTGTTTTCCTGTAATCTACAAAGAACTTCTTTTGTCAGTCGTACATGCTCTTCTTTATCTTTGGTATAGATATGGATATCATCTATATTAACCACAACTTCATGATTGATTAGATCCCTCAGGATGTAGTTAATTATATTTTGGAATGAGGCTGGCGTATTTGCCATTCCAAAGGGCATAGCCAAGTATTCATAGTGTCCATATCTCGTACACAATGCTGTTTTCCATTCATCACTATGCTTCATTCGAATGAGATTGTAATCAGCCTTTATGTCAATCTTCGTGAAAAGGTTTCAGCCAGTAACTGGGTCCCTAAATTTGTTCATCAGTGGCAAAGCATACCGATTCATAATCGTTACACAGTTGAGTCCTCTGTAATCCACAAATGATCTTAAGCCCCTTCCTTGAGGCTATGGGACAAAAAGTATTGGTGCTGAAGCTGGCGACTTGCTTGGACCAATCTTGCCAGAATCGACCATCTCCTTTGGATATTCCATTAGGACCGATAGTTCTTTTTCTGAAAGAGCAAAGATAGGACCCCACGGAGTTTGTTCCCCTGTCTTTAGGTCTATTGCATGGTAAAATGATCGATGTCGTGGTAGAGTGTTGGAAGGTTCTCCATTATAAACTGATTGAAAGTCTCGATGCTTCCATGAAAATTGCTCGACCCAATCGATCTCCATTTCGCCTTCTGCATTGATATGCATAGACCCAATTAGTCTCATCCATCATGGGTCAGTACCGAACATAAGGATGCTGTTGTCATATTCAATCGAGAATGAGCTGACTTCTGACTTTGTACAGTGCTGATGGCAATGCTTCGATGTGAATCGGAGCTTATCACCTTCTTCAGTGATACCTCTGAGTGCCTCATGCTTGACGATCTACAAGTAAGGAAACATGATATCAGTTTCTCATTCCATAGGTCTGATTTCGAAGATTTCTCTAGTTTAATGGCTTTCATACCGAAGAGTCACTAGGAAGGTATACTGCCATCCAGCTCCTTCTACAATTTCGCAATTGAAGTGCTCAACTGACTTTGGTTCTGTTCGAGTAACCAATGGAACAGCATTAGTTTCAGCCCTCTGTTTTGACATCATAGGTGTATCACACCCTGTATTCAAAAGGACCCAGACCAGGACGTTCTTCTTGTCCATGAATGATGCAAACATGCGTACTGTGGGCCTTGAACCAATCTATGGTTCTTGGGGTAACTGCATTGCTTTCTTGAGTTGAGGTTGAGGTGCTTCAGCAGAGGCCTTACGTTTTCTGTCATTTCATACAGAAACCATGAAGAACTGACTTTTGACACAGCTCATTAAGCTGCTGAGTTAGTCTCTAGTGATTTCTTTTGGCCTAAAATAGAAGTGCACATAAGGAAGTATGTCAGAGGCTATGAAGTATGTCACCAAATCAAGGTCCTGCGACGTACCCGCCACAAAACCAATATGCCACTTCCACCACCCTCACGACCCTGGGAAGGCGTCACCATGGACTTCATCAAACACCTGCCAGAGTCGACCGCGTCAGAATACAGGGGGATCCTAGTCAACATTGATTGACTGACAAAGATGGCGATCTACCAGACCTTCAGACAGGCTCTGAAGACACCAGCGCTCCCCAGGCTGTTCTTCGAGCATGTAATCTGTGAACGCAGCGTCCGAGACAACATCGTCACCTATCGGGCCACTCAATTCACAAGTATATGCTGGTCGAGGGTCTGCAGTCACACGAGCATGGATTACCGACTGTCGACCGCTCTTCATCCACAGACCATCGGCCAGACAGAACGGCAGAACCAGTCGATGGAGCAGTATCTCTGAGCCTTCTGCAACCATCCCCAGGATAACTGGTTGCAGCTCCTACAATTGGCCGATTTTGCGTACAACAAGGCCGTACATGCTTCGACAAGGACAACCACCTTTTGGGCCAACTTCCACTACAATCCCCCACTGCAGTTCAAGGCACCCAAGGACTTAGCTCAAGTCTGTTTGAAGTCAGAAGCCGAAGAGGACACCATGGCAGCTGGCCTGGAAGAGACGCACCACACCATCCTGGAAAGCCTACTGGTACCCCAAGCCCATTACACATAGTACGCCGGCAGGAAACAAATAATATTGAGGGTCGGGGATAAGATCTGGCTCTCGACTCAGAACATCAAGATGGCAAGGGCTTCAAAGAAATTGGATTACGAGCACGTGGGGCCATACACGGTGATGAAATTCATTAACATCAGTGCTTACAAATAAGACTTGCCAAAGACGATAGATATTCACAATGAGTTTCACATCACTCTCCTTGATAAGTACTGGCCGCCGGGCATCTCCCACCCGGCATCAGAACTGCAGCTGACGATTGTCAATGATACCGACGAGTGGGAGGTCGATTGGATTCTCTATTCTATGCGATGCAATCGAAATCTCCACAATCTTGTTCAGTTGGCCGGTTACAACCCCCTACACACGAGTTGGGAGCAGGCAGAGAATGTCGAGAATGCTCAAAAACTAGTTGATGAGATCCATCAGGAGCACCCAAGGAAGAAAAGGCCATAATCGATATCATCGCCGCAGATGTATTAGAGGTGCAGAATGCAGGGTAAATTGCACATTTCCTTCTCTTCTCTTTCCTTTCGATTTTTGATCCTTATGGATCACAAACCGGTATTAATGGCTTGGGTACGGGTTTTACCATCACCACTGGAGGTGGAGTTTTCCCATCCACTGGATCTGCAGTTGAGATCTCCATGATGGCACAAATCGGTCGTAGCACTTATGTAGACGTACAAAGGTGTACGCACCTTATCTTGTCATTCTTTATGTGTATATATGATACAGCCCAGGAGACCTGCTTAAAAAGAGGGGGATGATGTAATGGCGGTACCATGTGCACTTGGTTACCGAGGACGGGTATCCGCCCTTCATATATAATTACCTTGCAATGTGCTTTTGGCACGCTAGCAATTATCTTACCTACAGACCGTATAATTACTATAGATATTGCTTATTCCGGTTTGCAACTGTTTCTACGCATTTCCATCCATACCAGGACGTACGTCTTTTCATGTCCCTCCTAAACAGTTGATTGAAATTGGCAAATCCCAGGAATATCTAAACTCCTTTTATTGAATCTAGCATCTCCAAATTTAGGAATGATTCAACCCTGTTTTGTAAAATGCTCATGTCTTCTCCTGATATGAGCTATCCCATAAACTCTACTTGGTTCTAATACCACTCGCATTTGTGAAGAGATATAACTCAGTTGTTTCCCTGTAACCTGCAATCAACTTCTGGTATCAATTATATATGCTGTCCATTGTCGTTCATATAGATGAGTATGTCAACCATCAGTATACTACTGCATGACCAACTAGTTCTGGCAACTTGTTGTCCATGCTATACTTCAATCAAGTGGGTGCATTTGCCAATCCAAAGAGCATGACTAGATACTGGTAGTACCCATATGCCACATGAAATGCTGTTTATAGTCATCACCTATCTTGATGTGAATTGAACTATTGACCTCCTTTCGGTTCATCTTGGTAAGAATTCTAGAGCAATTAACTCAGTCCTGATGTTTATCAATCAGTGGCTAACAATTCCAGATCATAATTATGATAACGTTAAGTCATGTTCAATTCACGCATAATCTTAGGCTGCTTCTGTGACTCTAAGGCAAGAAGAGAATGGGTGTGCCAACAGCTGATTTACTTGTAAGAATGTTGAGAGAATCAAGCTGTTTTTCAGATATTTCTTAATGACTGAAAGCTCCTTCTCTGAAAGTACATTGGTGGTTTCCCACAGAGGTTGTTCCCCATAGTTTCAATCAATTGCTTGGTCAAACCAACAAATATGTGGAAAAGCATTAGTGGTTTGCACATTATAATCTGATTCGAAGTCTCAGTATTGCCATAGGATATGCGAAACCCAATTTATTTCAATATCGCTTTTGGCATTGAAATGCATAGGGGCAATGACCCATATCCTTCCTATATCAGTACCATATTAAGTATGTAATCGCATTAACAATCGAGAATATACCAACAGCTGGCTTGGGGTAGTGCTGTTGACAATCTATTGATGTGATTGCAGCTTATCATTATTTTCTGTGACTCATGTAACTGCTTAATGGGAAACAATTTAGCAGTCATGTGAAATGATATCAGTCAATTCTTCGCTAGGTCTGAATTGGAAGTTTTCCTCAGTATAATAACCTTAATACCCCTGAGTAAATGGAAACATATACTGCGAACCAGCATATTACACAGTATACAATCTCATAATTAGAATTGTTGACCAACTTAGGTGCTGTTCAAGTTATTAATGGAACACCACATGACTCTTCCTACTGCTTTGACAATATAGGTATATTAAATCCTCTATCTAAGAAAACCCTGACAAGAACAATCTTAATTTCCTGGAATGATTCAAAGATGTATAATGTGAGTCTTGAACCAGTCGTCTGTTCATGTGGTCCAGTATTTGTCTATCTTGGTTCCAATTGAGGGGCTTTAGGCGAAGCCTAACGTTGTCGTTACTGTCAAATACAATTCATCATGATCTAGATTTTAACATATCACCATCCACAACAGGTTGTCAATCTCACCAGTATAAGTGGTTGAAGTGGAAGTATGGCAGATTCGAAATTCTTGTTTCGAATGTGATGAGAATGTTATATGTTTTTACATTTACCTAATAGGTGTAGCCTATCTGGAATACTGAACTCCACTTCAGGCACATTCTGATCAAACAAAAAACCAGTCGTTTCTCATTAACATAAAACTCAACATACAACAATTTGTGTTTGTCTAGACGAGCAAAGAAAGATCACAATCCATAATCTGGGGAAGGACATCAGAAACCTATCACCTAACAATTGTCAATGTCTATACAATCAGCGTCGCCTTCATACAACTTTCTTGAGGGTTGCGTCAGTTGTAGATACTGTGATCCTATCTGGCAAACTCCTTCATATGGCTTTCAAACTGGTGGCTGTTGTCTACTGCTTCGGATATTCCTTCTGATTCTTGGACTCTTTGATTTTCCTGTTAGACAAAGGCTTGATAAGATTCTTACCATACAACCATCAATCATAATCAAATGATCCACAACCCTTCCATTCCTTGCATGTGGCCCTCACATCCATAAAACCATCAGGAATAATGTAAACTGCGTCTACCTTATCACTTTGAATGGTTTTTGGACCCTTCCTCTCTCTTGGTGATTTTGCAGAATCAGAACCTTTGTCTTTTCTTGATTCTCTTTGTTGTTCTTATGTTTTCCCAGGTGTTTTACTCTTTTCCACTTGTTCCGAGTTGGCATTGGCAGTTGTCCCAGTTCAGGTGAGACCAATCTCTTTCTGGCAAATGATATTCATCAATTACCACCACACGGCACTTTAACTCAATTAAGGCTGTTTTATCATTGTGTACCTATGTGAGCATTTGACATTAGATCCAACATATCCTCATTCATTCATTGTTTGAGGGAATGGACTTATGCGGTTCTAATAAAACTTGAGGTGTCCATGAGTGGCAAGAATTTCTCAATATCATCAGAATACGTTAGAACGTTCATTTTACACATATACTCCTCTTCTTCAATTTTATCAATAATCCTTCCTTCCATAGAACTGGGGAATGATTTCTAGTAGTCGACCTTGAAGTACTTGTTCATGTCTTCTTCGAAATTGCCATACCAAGTTAGCATCTTATTTAACATGTGCGATCCGACCCATGTTATCATAGTGGTATTATTGTGTAGTTCATTGTGGCATGTCTGAAGATAAAGCTGCACTGATCAATTTCACCTTTGATATATTACCCATGGTTTTTTCTAATCTCCTTTAAACTTCAAAGGTATATTCATCAGGACAAACAGAAAAAGGCATTCTGAACATTCTGTGCATTTTGGAGGTTTTTGAAAGTTTGGTTCTCGTTTAATCGATTTAGTCGGGTCCAGTAATGGAAATGATACTTAGTAATATTGCATTCAAAACTTGACGGGATTTCCTAACTTGGTATAGTGTTCCAAAATACGTATAGCCTAGTTGGATACATTTCTTAATTGCTTAAAGTCAGCTACTTGTATTTTTGAAAAATGTAATGAACGTAAAATACTTTGCTGGGTGATAACATGAAACTTGACATTAGTATTTAGAAATGACAATTCAAAAACAAACAAACCCAAATAGGAAATATTATTAAAGATATATAGTTATTTGTTGATTATAGCTGGAGGTATTCCAAATATGGTTAGTTTCATTATGATTTGTCATGACGATATATAAACCAATAGTTTGCTAATATTACTAAGCAAGCAATAGTATGTCTATTACATATTTCATTTTTTAAAGTAGACTGACTTTCAACTATAAACCAATATAATAGACTAAGCTATACCCTTTTGGGAATACCATACCAAGTTTGGAAATCCGGCCAAGATATGAAAACAATTTTACTGAGTACAATTCCGGGCAGAGTACACTTCATAATCGAGAAAATGAGAACTTAAAAATTACAATACTATGAATACTCAGAATGCCTTATCATTTTTTGCTCATGTTCAAATTGCCTTTTGTGGAAGAACATACTGGTATTGTAGTAGGGAGTGTCTGGATATCATTGCTGCCAGAAGGGGATAAACAGAGTTGACTTGGGTGTGAAATTCCTGCACTCTCTATACCTCCTCTGACTCCTCTGCCTACTCTGCCTCCTCTGCCCACACTTTCACCACCACCATTTCCATCACCTATTTCTCCATCATTGTAGGTAGATTAGCCAGATTGTAAATACAATGCATCTTTTGTCAGAGGGGTGCCCCCACGATATGGTGTATGAGCCGATTTGACCAAATATCATTTGTTCTTGTTTGGTATACAGTAAAGAAGGTGGAACACCTCCTTTGAAATGGCAGTGCCAGGTGTCCTTGGCCTTGTGAGTGTTCTTGTCCTTGTATGTGCACTTGGCCTTGTAAATGCACATGGCCAACAGGCACACATAAAATTGTAAGTGCAATTGGCCGCTGAGGCTGGGTAAGCACCCTGCATGTATATTTACCTCGCGAAATGCTTTTGCCCTGCTAGGGATTATTTCACGTACATTACTTTACACATGATCTATATTTCTAATTGCTCTTTGGAATTTTATTATCACATGTTCACCCATAAGGGTTTGTACGACCTTATACTATAATCACCCTTTGGTCACAATATACATTTTGGATATCTGGTTTCATAATGTATTTATATTTTCGACGAATTGCCACATGTACATAAACAGACCATTTTTCTATTTCATACAATTTCATCTGCAAGGCCCTCAAAGAAGTCATCTAGAACCCAATTACCTGTCTCTGACAGTTGCGACAGACAGAATGTCTTGTAGGCAGTAACCTCTGCCACCGAGAACCAAATATGTCCAATCAACAGATCGTCAGTCCGTCCCGAGGGGCTTATCTGAGGCCGAGATGGACATAGCGGAAGATGGTAACGAAGTTGACGACGACGGGGAAATGATGGCCATGTCCAAGATTAAGATGAAGGACAGGAGGATGACTGTGTTGTCGGTCTCAGACCTATGATCATGGTCGTGGATGTTGGTGAAATGTCGTACCAAAACATGATACTAAAGATGATGTTTGAACGGCAGGCCATATAGTTAAAGGCCAAGCGCGACCGACTAGTTTTGAAACTAGAGAAATGGGTGACCTTGCTGGCTGAACGCGAAGTTATTAGGCGTGTAAAACCCGCAATATTCGGTATGGTCGACCCCGGATGATACTGTGGTGGTGCCTAGAAGTTGTCCAAGTTTATCTATGCGTTACCCCCCAATGTGGACTAACACAAACTCTTATGTCCAGGTGGCAGACACGATCAAGTCAAATACACGGTTGCTCTTATCGAGTGTTAGAGCAACCGCTCGGATCCTACGCAGCGTCAGACAGTGATTAGGGACCCTCCCGAATGGACCAGGTATCAGGGTGCAGAATGCGACCCCTGTTTGGACCATTGCGATAACATCGCAGAAAGAAATCGCTCGGAAAATCGAAAAAAGGATTGCCGCGGGACAGCGGTATTGAAGGCAATAGATGAATACATCCAATTACCTAATGAGCCGGTTAATGTCGACGCGATCGGTGCAGATGGTAATTGGATACCAGCCGGATGGACTTTACAAAACAGAAAGCAGATGCTATTCCATGGCCTTGGCATGTCTCTGACACACACTCAAAAACAAGGTTGGGCCAAAAACCCGCACTTGCAGAAGATCCAAGGCAATCGGGAACCTTTTCGAATGGCCGCAGCTTCGGAGAGCATACACACCAGTATGACGCCTGGGGGGCGGCAGCAGCAGCAACAGCAAAGGTACCCTGAATCGCTCCACAAAGGCCTAAAGCAAAGTTAATGGCCATCCATCTCAGAACTGACGACCGAGAGGTTGACAAACATCATGTCTGGGGGCACTCTTGCCCAATTGACCGCAGTTCCCAGGATCTTAAGGGAGGACTACGACAGCAGAAGGGCAAATGGGCCATGTACATGATGCTGCAGCATAGGGCATAAGATGCACCACTGCCAGAAGTACAAAAGAGCAAATCACCCTGAGAGAATTCCAAAGCGAGACAGAAAGGGAATCGAAAGCGAAAACGGAAATCATTAAGTGAAACGACAAAAGGGGTTCAACACTGAACAGTCAACCAATTCGCATACCTCTCCCGGCACATTGTCCAGCGGGAGGGATTGGTTAGAGGAGTTAGATATAGAGTACTTGGGAATGTGGTCGCTGTTATCGACGATGGATAAGATTCAGCCCCATCGAAACACTCTCAAATCAAGAGTTATCCTCGAGCCCACCTGGGACCTCTGTTCTAATGAATTCTTAGAGGTACAGAGAAGCCGTATACGTTTCATATAGTTCAGGAAGTACTCGTACAAGTGGGACACAGCTTGATGCAGAGCCACTGGCCACTTATGGACAGCGGAGCAACAAGCATCTCTATGGCCCCGATACTGCTCAGGGTACTCCGGCTACCTCACGAACCCGAATTCATCTCTACCCAGGGCATCAATGGGTAGCTTATAATTTGTAGGAAGAAAGGTTGAACAATCACGATCTCATTTCAGTATTATGATCACTTGTCTTCGGTTGCCGAATCGGGGGTGCTAGTGATGCCTATGGCATACGATCTGGATCTAGGATTGCCTTATATCAATGCAAGGAATTCTGAGGTTGACTGGGCGACCGCTCGACATCTTGCCCCGCGGTCCACCAGCAGAGAAAACAGGTTAATGACCACAGGCCCAAATGAGCCCATGGGACCGGCGGCCAGGTGAAAGAAGAGACTCCACAGGTGGAGGGCTGGTGCCAGATATACATCAGCTTGGAGCCATCCCATTCGATGATTTCATGGATAGCAAAAAGGTGGTTGAGGTAATCGCTGTACCACCTAGCGATTTCCCAGGGTTGGTAGGAGGTTCCAAGGAAGGCATCACCAACGGTGTCAGATGCCCCTGGAACCGAACGAGCGAGCTGGAGCAGCGGTGGTAGTTGCGGCAGAAGAGCTACTTGATGGAGCTTGAATGACTGCTGCCGACTCATCGACCCACAAAGGGAGGAGCCACGCCATGGTCATATGTTTCCTTCTGTCTGGGCGCTACTTCCGGAAATTCCGTACTCTATCAGACGGTTAAAAACAAACATCTATTTAGTACAGATGTAGTGGCACCTGAGATGGTGCCTACAAATGATGGCGGACATATTACCGCCATCTATCGAGAATCTGTGTAGGTCTTCAGTAAGGACAAGGCAGAGAAGTTGCCAACGCACCGTTCAATTGACCATACGATCCACCTGGAACGCAGACACAAGCTGCCCGATGAGTGTATCTATAATCTTTAGGATTTCGAGTTAAAAATTCTAAAGGCTTACATCAACACAAACTGCGCCAATGGATTGATCTAGCGATCATCATCACCACAGGTGGAACCAAAATTTTCAAAGAAGAAGTACAGCCGCTTGAGGCACTGGGTGAACTACAGAGCTCTCAACTAGGGCACAATCAACAACCCATACCCCTTCCCACTGATTTCGTAGATGCTGGGCCGTGATGGCAGCGCCTGGATATTCAAGAAACTCGATCAACATGGAGCCTATGACTATTTCTGCATCACGGAAGGTGACAAGTTCAAGAGGGCACTCAAACCCTATAATGCCAGTTCAAGTACAAGGTCATATCATTCGGCTGGACGAATGCACCGGCTACTATTCAGTCTTACATTGACGAATGCCTGCAGTCTTTCATTGAAGATGTTTCCATGTGTTACCTCAATTATATTCAGATCTACTCCACTGACGAGGAGGCTCACTGCGAGCATCAGCGAAAGGCACTACCTCGACTGCAGGAGTTCGGCCTTAATTGCAAGTCAGACAACTCCAAATACAGGTTCCCAGAGGTCTGCGTCCTAAAATTCGTCATCTCTGTCGTTGGTGTCAGCAAGGAAACCAATAGGCTCGAGGCAATTGAGGATTGGACAACGCCCAAGTCTGTACAGGACGTTCTAGTCGGTCTCTGATTCATGAACGTCTACTGGAGGTTCATCCGAAAATATGCCAATGTAACCTTCCTAATCACAGAATTAATAAAATGCAATGGGTCGAGCAGTACCCAGGGCAACCATCAATACGTTCGCACCTGATCAAAAAGAAATGGAATTGGAATCGGCAAAGCGAGCTGGGTTTCTGGAAACTCAAAAAGGCCTTCAGCGCAGGACCGATTGTGCAGCATTTCGAACCGGCCAAACCCAGCCTTCTGCAGTCAGATGCCAGCGGTTTTAATATTGTGGGCATCCTAACCCAGTGGGATGACTTCCAAACTGTTGGGCCATTCAATTTTAATTGTCGAAAATGCTCTCCGACCGAGCAGAGTTAGGACATGTACAATCCGGAACACCTCTCCATCATTGAGACAATCATGCAATGGCTGTACTATCTGGAAAGCGCCAGGAACAAAGTTCTGGTACAGTGGGACCACAAGAATCTTGTGTATTTGCAAACTTCCAAAGCGGTCTCATGGCGTACTTCTGGGTGGTCGGAAATTTCTGCCCATATATCTCCAGTATGGAACACTTTAAAAGCGCCAAATACCACGACCACGGTGGCCTAGACGGCCCAACTACTAGCAAGGCTACGAGATGCTCTTGCCCAAAGTTTTGGCATCACTGGCGATATGGACTACAACCCCCATTGTCGAACCCTAGGATAACCACCTACCTGCAATAAAGAAGTCCGGTCAACTGACCAACTGGCAGTCGATGTGTTGAATAAGCTGGTCGATAACCAAATTGCCACATTCATCACTGAAGTCGAAGCCGAAGCTGGGGCCGAAACCGAAGCCGAAGCCGGAGTCGAAGTCGAATCCAAAACCCGAGATGTGAATCAATAGAGTGTCGTCGCTGGAGCTCTGAACTATGAGGGGTAAATATATGTCCCTGCGAATAATGTTTTCTGGGGCAAAGTGATATGTCTCTTTCATGGCAACCCCAAATACCGTCACTTTGCAGCTCATAAAACTGGCAAGTTAGTTGCTTAGGATTTCTATTGTCCCAGAAAGGACACGAACAAAAGGAAGTATGTCAGCAGCTGCGTATTGTTTCCCTGAATAAAAACCATGAGGCATACCTGCCGCAGAGTCCACCTGCCACTACCACCACTGTAACGATTCTGGGAAGGCTTCAAAAAGGACTTTGTCACAGTCCTTGCTGAATCGGCAACGTGTGTATACATCGGGATTGTAGTTACCGTTGACTGACTTACAAAAATGGTGATCTACTGGCTCTGCAGAAAGGATATTGACTCCCCAGAGTTGGCCAGGCTCTTCGTCACACATATGATCGGTAAACACAGCAATCCAGACAACATTATCTCTAATCGGTGCACTAAGTTCACGAGCTGATTCTGGGCCAGAGTGTGCAGTGACCTGAATATGGATCACTGACAGTCGACCGCAATTCATCTTCAGACAGACAGGCACACAGAGCGGCAGAACCAGATAATGAAGCAATATCTCCAAGTCTTCTGCAACTAAGTGCCGAAATTACTGGGTGGAGCTCCTACCATTTGCCCAATTCGGGTACATCAACTCTGTGCATGCTTCAACGAGGATGTCTCGCTTCTCGGCCAACTACAACTTTCACCCGACGATGCAGTTCATGGCATGCACGGACTGATTTCAAGGCCGGTTGACATGGGATTCTCAAGCCGATTCCCTGGCAATCAGCCTTGAGGAGATATACCATACGCTCTGGCAGAACATTTTGGGAGCCTTAGCCGGCCTGATGAAATACGTGGCCAGCAACGTGATGACATTCGACATCTGGGATATGGTATGGCGGTCGACTGGAAACATCAAGTCGTTGAGGGCATCAAAGAAAGTAGAGTACAAGTGCGTGGGACCATAAACGGTTAGTAAAGTGGTCCACAAGAAAGATTACAAATTTGACTTGACTGTTAGGGTTTTTCCCTTAGCAGGTGCACGAGGTACGGAGGATGTCCATGGCAATCTGCGTTCGGCCACCTGTCACTATGGTTGGTCGATGTTACACCTGCAGTTATCTTATCCTCTGAGTGACTAAGTCCTACGCGACATACGAGCCTATCCAATACCGAGCCCTGGCAAAGCGGAATGATTAACCCGCGCGTGGGCAGTGCACCTTCTCGATCGAACAGTGATAGTCACGACATTTAGCTGGCGAAGACATCAGTCTCGAATACTTAGGGTGGTATGATACTATACCCCTAGGCCCCCGATAATTAGAGACGTCATGAGTTGTCGACGCACTAACATGCCATTGCGGGGACTCTCGGGTCAGCTGTGCATGATAGTTTCGACTAGAACTACTTTACCTTATCAGCAAAATGGGACAGCCGACTAGAGCGGGGTACGCCTCTACACTCTCCGGCAGGCACACGTCAGAGTTCGAGAAGC
>MU122463.1:0-39451 GCA_014904905.1 Wilcoxina mikolae CBS 423.85 | reverse complement strand
CGCCGGGGTTGGGGTCGGAGTCGGGGTCGAGGCCGAGGTTAGGGTCGGCATCGTCGGCTGCTGCTGCGGTTTCTGTTGCAGTTCAGCTTGTCGCTGCTTCGTCTCTCGCTTGTGGTGCGCTATCATGTGTGTACATGCGTGTTTCGAGGCCTCCCATCCATTGTCGGCCTCTCGTTTCTTCTGGCCTGGTGCCGTTTCCGCCAGGACCTTCGTGACCATGTGTGTGATGCCCGTCCCCCACAGTATGTCGTCCTCATGGCGGGCATCCCACTTGCTCTCTCTCTCTTCTAACCACGCTTTCATGCCGATCCATTGCACCTCCTCGCGCGCTGCATCTGCCTCCAGTGCTTTTACCAAGTTCTCGACAGTTCGGTGCAGCTGCGCAACTTCACGTGCCTGCAGCCTGATTGTTCTCTCCATCCGGCTTCTCCAGTCCCCTGGCGCGCTTGGAGACTCCGGAGACTCACTTCTGAACCGTTTTCCGTTTTCGTTTCGCATCGGAGGCTCGTTCGGGGTCATGTCTTCTGTGATGACGAGTGCCTCTCCCGACGCATCGCCCACCGAGCCATTCGTCTGTCCTACTTCTCCCATCTTCATATCCCTAACTTCCACACTCGCTAGCTTCTCAATTGTGCCTCCTGTAGGGCTCTCTCCTCTCGTGGTCGCCATCGTCGCTGGGTCTTCGTTCGTCGCGTCGCGTCCGTCGCGTTCACGTTCTGCTGCTGTGAGTTTCCAACCTCCTCTGGCGGTCCAGAGGTGCTGGGAGTGCCACTCTGGGGTCAATTCGATGCTAAAAGTCGATTGCCGGTGTCCGTTTGTCGATTACTATCGTGGTTGCTGACTTATTTCGTCGTTTCTGTTTTCGCCAAGACTTGTGCAGTACAATAACCCAGTTCCACCCACAACATATTGGTGTTATTAATTAGATGGCGTGGAAAGAAAGAAGACTGGAGCAGGGTGGACTATTGGCTGATGATTGCAGTACCAGCAAGGTAATTCTTTTACACCAAACAACAGAAACATTCTATACCATACCAGATGTTTGCCGGCTTAGCATTGATTTGTCATAAAGTCATTAAGTATAAATGATCAATGATGTAACAGCCTTGTCGATGTGAGGAGTGGAAGATCAAGATGGGCGATATTAGAGTGTAACAAACAAAGTATTAGAAACTGGATCATGTATCACCAAAGCCTTGTTGGGATGTTCACCTCCCAACACTCATATTATAGTAGGGCGGAAATCGAGGTATTTATTCTCGACTTTGAAACTGAAAAACATCTGGACATAGCCCAAATCCTATCATTCCGTAATGGTAACACGCGATACCAAATTGTAATAAGCTCATTACAAACCCTAAAATCGGTATCTAAATAATAAAAGCAAATTATCAAAGTGTGTAATGGCGATGCCACATGCACTTCGCTTGTAAGCACGCCTGGCCTTGTAAGCGCACTTTGTTCGCAGGTGCGCTTGGCTCATGAGTCATGAGCGCACTTGGCCTCGTAGGTGTGCTGGGCTCACAGGCGCACTTGGCCTCATGAGTACACTTCGATCGCAGGTGCGTTTGGCACATATGTGCACATGGCAGCCGAGGCCGGGCAAGCGCCCTTCAAATATGGTCCGTGCACTACCTGCATCTCATGAAAAGAAGCTCCCACTGCGGAGAAATGAGTTAGTGAAAAGAAGCTCACACTGTTGGAACTGACGAAATAACGAAGGAACAGTATTCCCAGAGCGAAAGATGTCTCGGAGAAGGACACAGCCAGAAAAAAAAGAAAACGAAAAAGACGAAAAAAAACGTTCCCGGTGCTGGAGCTGGGGGAACAATGAAAAATTGGAGAAGGAAACCCTAAGAAAACAAAAACCCGTATATCCTCATTCCTTCGCCGGCAATGCTCGCACACTCCCATGGTTGCTCACTTTCTCGGAGATGTCTGGGCTTACTTCGCTTGCCCGTCTATATCTTATCGTGCACGACCTCCATCTCATGAAAAGAAGCTTCCGCTGTGGAGAAAAGAGATTCTGAAAAAAAGTTAGCACTGCTGGAAATGGCAGAACAACGCAGAAAGTGTTCTCTAAATGAAGCTCCCACTGCTGGAATTGGAGTAACAACAAAGAAACCGAATTTTCGGAGGAGAAAGCAACCAGAAGAAAAGAAAAAAGAAGATACCATCAGTGTCGCAAGCTACCGGCTATCGGCTGAACCAATCAGGTTGCTTACATCCACCCAAGACATGGACGCAAGCAAATTTATTGGCTGCCGTTAGACGAAATAAGGTCGAATTGCATTCGCTGATTGAATCTCGAGATCAGGTTGACATCCCAGGGTTCAGAAATGTTGTCAGGCTGACATAGTACAGGTGGATGATCTCCAGATAGGTTTGTCCATAGAAACTCCTGAATCTGGGTGAATACTGCTTCCATCTGAGTTTTCAGATCCACCGTTCCAGTGCTTTCGTTATCAGCTTCATACCTTTCATTGGCGCCTGGTCCTGGCGACTGTGGAGTGATGGCACCGAACTTGCTGAATGTCGAGGATGCTGCAGGCAGTGATACATGCGATGGTAACGCTGGAGGCGTCGGTGAAGGAATAGATTGGGGCCGCCAGGGAAGATATGTAGGAGGTGTAAGTTGACACGGAGAACGGGAGGCGGGTCAAGAGCTAGAATGTGAGGGCAGAGTACATAGCTGCTGAGACGCGGCCGGGGATGGCAAAGCTGAACGTGTCAGCACAGGAGATGACTGTCGAGATAACGCCGGCAATGACTCTTGAGAGCAGTGCTTTGACTGCCGGAGGTGCTTGTGAAGCTGGGTGTCAATTTCAAATGCATCGAAGCATATCTGGCAAGAGTGAATATCATCATTCCATGCAGGCCACTCCAAGTCATTCAGGCGCCCATGCTTTGGCCGTCTCGAACCATTACTCGAACCACCATATGATGGGAATGCACTTTGACGATACTCTTGCTCAACCCGAGTAATATGTCATTCCAAAAGTACCACTCACTTCTCCAGAATTACATCCTTATCATTGGTGTCGTTGTTGAGGTAAGTACGACGTTGAAGAAGCTTTTCCTGCTTAGGCTATTGCTCTCGGTGCTCGCGGTAGGCGCGATCGTGCTCCTGATCTCGCCCAAAGTGAGTACGACATTGTGGCACCCGGTGCTGTTGCGGTACGCGCTCCCGCTATTCTGAATCGAACTCCTCCCGGAATGCTTTGGTGAATTCTTCTCTTGATACCTGCCCGTATGTGCTGACTCCTAAAGTCACTGAGCACTTTGCACCAATCCAAGATAGCACCCATCAAGAGATACGATCCTTGCCATACTTCTGATCTTTCCAGATATACAAGCGAACTGTATTCAGAAGCTTATCAACTTGAGAGACCCCTTAACAAATGTGATCGCCGAGATCTACCAGTCGCTCCGCCAGATTGAGAAACTAAGTGACGGTAGTCGATCGCGTATCACGGTCGCCCCTTAAAGCGAGATGCTGTCAATTGCTCTCGGCACTTTGATACAGAAAGACAGAGTTGCGGGGATGCTGTTGGAGTTGTTGGCGGCAGAGGCGGTGAATACAGTTGCGGTCGTGCATTGCAAGGTGGCGGGGATAATGCAGCAGCCTTATCGAAGTGGATGTTGAGATTGCTCAGATTCCGTTGCAGTTATCGAATGCCATTTCTCCAGTATGTTATTTCTCCCTCCGCGCCTTGGAATTGACTCCAGTTGACTGAGGCTGGCGGCAGCGTTATACTTTCTGGAAGGACCGGTGTGGGCACAGTATCCATTCCTGGTGCAGAGAAACATGCTAGGAGATAGTCGAAGTACTCTCAAAGTTTCAAATTGGTTGCTCGAAGCTCTTAGTCATTCTTGATTGAAAACATTCGGGCTGCTGTTGATGACGATGATACTGATGGAGTTGATGCCCATCATACCGGTGCAGTTGATGCGGATGATGAAGGTACGCTGGGTGCTCCGAACTTCAACATGATTGTGTGCCTACATGGAGTCCTGATGGGAGATGCTCGCGGGAATCGTCAGATCAGATGCGATCAAACTAAGAAAGATGGTCAAGTGTTGGCCGCGTTGAGAGAGTTTAGATTGGCCGGGCACCGGAACTGAAGGTCGACAAAATCGGATGACCGCGGATGCTTCGCCGGATCGGGAAGCTGAAGATGGTTAATTGAAAGTTTCACTGACTTAGATGCTCTGTCGGATCTTCAGGCAGAATATGGTTGATTGAACGTCTCGCAGACGTGCATGCTTCGTCGGATTTGGACGCTGAAGATGCTTGATTGAATGTTTCGCAGGGTTGGAAGCTTAGCCAGATTTGGATCGTTCGCCGGATCTGGGAGCCTCTGACTTGGATGCTTCAACGCGACGCGTAAATGCTCTGGTCTGAAGCAGATGATTTGTTTGCTCAGGCTTTCGCTGCTTGGGTGCTGTAAGCTGCAAAGAGGATGCGGATGCTCAGACATTAGCTTCACCGGAATATTTGTAGATGCCATATCGCAGGATGTGACATTGCTGGCTCAGTTCAGATACCTGTGACCGTGCCGTCAATCGATCTGAATCAGAAGAGGTTAGCACTTTGATGAGACCCCTTCTTCGTTCCTGATAATACGAAGGAAAGAACCGATTGAACGAACGAGTTTGACGCTGAAAACAATTTGTTTGTACCAATTGAAGTGTCGCGAGAAGGTAATCTATCAGCTAACCAACTTCGCGGTGGTGAATCATGCCAGAGCCAGTTAAACTGGTCTGTGCGCTACACCAGAGCCGAACAGAGCCGCACCTTATATCCACCTACGAACCTCCCACATTGCACGGCAGCGATAAACCTACATACACATATATACTCACGATCACCAGTGACCTCGTTTGAAACCGAATCTACTCAATTGACATACCTTGAAGTACGGGCTCATACATGGACGTACTTGCCTTTACTCTGTGAAACTATGAAAAGTGGACACCAATAGCGAAATGTAGTGATTAGAGTGATCAAAACCTACTATATGGGGCACAGCATTGTGGAATACCATCTAACATGTTTTTGGGCCCTTCATGAGTTTCAGATGGTTATTAATGCTGAGACTCATAGAAACAGAGACTGTAAAATACTACTTGGAAAAACAAGAATGTTTCATGTAACCCTTGACCCCATTACATGTGCAAGTTTTTGTTCTTTTCAGGCTGGAGCATTGTTCCCGCTTGATATAATCGCAGTGCCAGGTGAATGTGGCATGTAAGAGCAATTATCCCTGTATGTGCACTTCGCGTCATTAGTGCACTTGAAATGCGGATACAGATGGTACTAAAGTGCACTTTGCATCTGGGGCAGGGTAGGAATCCAATATCTAGTCACCTTGCAAAGTACTTTTAAACGGTGGCTATTATCATCCATACACATCCACTGTTGATGATTAGGTGTTGGCAATGAAGTGGATCGGTTCGAGTCAAATCAGATTGAACAAGGAGTTTGAAGCAGATTCGATTCGAAGTTTGCCAAAGTGTTAATGTTTGACTCAAGCCTCGAAATGAATCTGTAAGTGCGTATGTGCAGGTACTGATGGATGTACGTGGATACAGTTGCAAACAGAATAAGTGATAAAGAGGTTTTGAATTGTAGAATAATGAAAGTAAGATAATCGCTAGCGTGCAAAAAGTACTTTGCAAAATGATTCTATATACAGGGCAGTTATTCGGCCTCCGCAGCCTAGTTTAGTGTTGGCAACGAACCATTGGAAGTTCGTACCATTGACGAACTGGTTCGGTTTGAGGGAACTGGATTCTTGCCAAGCAATTCGCCTCAGACTCCACCATTTTGGCCTAAAATTGCGAATAGAAATAAGTAAGCAAGTTCTCATCTGATCTGCATGATCTTTAGTTCATCATGTAGCTATCATCAAGCGCTACCAGATAAACCAAAAACGAACAAAATCAGACGAGAACTCGTTCAACCATTTTTCGGCGCAGTTGTGGGAATCAGTTCGAGATTCAAGACAAACCCTGCAGTTGGAGTTGAACCGATTCGCTTCCCTACCAATACTGACCAGGTGTACCTGCGATCCAAGTGTGCTTGAGCGGCCAAGTGAACTTACGAAGCCAAGCGCACCTGCTTCAATCATTACAGAATCCAGGTATGTGCGAAAGAAAATAAGTGATCGAGTTCTTCTCCGATCGGCTGCATTATTGTTTCATTTTGTAGCGCCTGATGAGAGCTGCAAGTTCAATATAATGTGGAGCTAATTGGAAAAGAACTCCCTTGCTTATTTCTAATTCAAGGTTTACAGCAAAATGGTGGGGTTTGAGTGTAAATGTCTTGGCAAAGATTCACTTCGCTCAAACCTAATCATTATGTTGATATAGCTAACTGGTAGCGGTTCGTGGTCAATACACTAGATGACACTGGGATGGTAGCCTCAGTATGGCCAGGTAACCACTCACTATATGGTCACCTTACACAAGTGCAATTGCACTACAGAAAGCATCTTACTTAACACCAATTATACTACTTTATCAAATATTTTCTTTAGAACCAGTATGTACATATATTTCAGGGTATATAGCCATACACTGCATTTAACTATAATCACTATTTAGAAAAGGAATAGGTTTGCATCTCAGAATTTGTGATGAATGTAGGTTCCTCTGCCATGCAACATGCCTTGGTGATGCAACACCTGCCCACTACCACTGCCGGAATTCCCTAGCCCAACCAAAAAATACCCGCAAGGATTAGATTAAAAAGAGAGCCATATATAGATGCTTTAGATTGATATGGAAGTGAACTAAATTTATTGAACCAAAAGAAAAGTCACAATTAATGAGCAAACCAAACAAACCTCGAAATTTCCCTACCTCTCTCTCCTCATCACAATCACACACTGCAGCTCTGAGTTCCCACTACCCACAATCTCACTTACAATATTCTTATCATCGTTCTCTTCCTCTGCTGCATCTCCATCCCAATCCTCCTCGTCTGTACTGTGCTTGCTGGGCGATGCGTAGGTCGCGTTTTTGGCTCCCTCTCATTTCTCAGGCGTACTATATCTGTGCTATCAATCAGACGAGCTTTAGTAAGCATGAGGCGATAATGTACAGCCTTTCTGGTTTCATTATGGATCTCGGTGTAGGTCTGTACCTGAAGACCTCAATATCAAGCTCATCATTCACTCTCTCGCCAAACTTCGAGATTCTTTTAATGCTTCCCTTGATGCACTGGAAATGAGGAGTGTTTCTCATTCTCTGAATTGTAATGATGTTGTAAGATCGCAAATAGGTCCACATCAAGGGGTTGGATGAGGTGGCTACTGTGGGAGGGCAGGCAAGGGACAACTATGTTGTGCTCCACAGTAAAAAGAAGGAACTCAATGCTAACATGAGAACAATGGCGATCCAAAATAAGGATACCCATAGCCCCATTGGTACTATGAATGTCAGCATCCTCTCAAGTATGTTGTAGGGGTCTTACACTGCTGCTGTAGGTGATGTAAATACCTGAACCATATACTCCACCTCCAACTCATTGTTGGTTCACCCTTTTATTGAGTATACAAAATATACAGGCTAATCCTCTGTGATATAGCCATGCCAGCCCATCCAGGCTGCTGTCCCTTTCTCAATGATAAGTGCCGATAGCAGGACTTCCATAGCGAAAACCCCTTACAACAAAGGTACAACTTTCGGCTCTCTATCATTCATCAATATTAAATTCTGCCACTCTCTTGTACAAATGACATGGTCTTTGGGCTCCTTTCCCAGCAGGAAGCCTTTATCATCAATGTTCCATATGTTTTGAACTTCAATCCGATACTCATCCAGAGCCCTCTTCAGCTTGAATGATGTTAATTAGGGTTGTTCCATATGTTTTGTAGGAGGGGGGGGTACATACAAGTTTGAACAATTCCGCCAGCACCTTTGGATCATTTGTCTGGGCCTTCTGCCTGGGAATGCGGCTAGGCATCCTGTAGGCGAGGATAGAATGGAGGTTCAAGAAGTGTGACATGCAATACTTGGCTGCCTGACTTTCCATTTTGGGTCCTGCATATGGCTGGCAAGACCCCTAACACAAAAATAGTTTAGAGGTAGGCACCAGATATCAAACTTCAGACACAGCTGCACAATAGCCTCCTCCTGCTCTGGCATCAGGAGAGCACTCTCAGGGTGGGCTTCATGTGCTGGCTTTGTGCATATTAACCTTCTGAAAAGGGTGGTAAAGTTCACTTGGTGGTGTGCTGCCGTATTTCTGATGCGTGGAAAACTGACACCCCTGTAGTTCCTGATAGCCTTCGGCATAGTATCCTCCTTTGTCTGTACCTTCCTTGTTTCAACTCTAGGCATTGTGGTGGTGGGTGGAGGTTATGGTTGTGGTTGCTGCCCACCTTTTACTCCGAAGATGGAGTGTCATCAGGGTGTTATATTGCCCGGACCTGTTGCAAGGTAGGGTAACCTACATGAAAAAAGCTCGAACCATGTGCAACGAATGAAATAGCATACCAACAAACAATTGAAATAAGTCAGAATCTCATTGAGTGCAGCCTATTGAGCAGTATGAAGTGCTACCCCAGCCTTCATTGACGGTACCCGAGAACATGTTGATCCACCTGTTCTAGGCGATGAAAACACCTTCGATCAAGAGTACTTGAAGATTACCTTCCTCCGAACTGAGTGTAACCTTCAATGTGCACCTACAACCCATTGGCATCCACAAACGAAGCTGCAAGCTAACTAACGGTGCGTCAGCATAGGACAGAAGAAGTGCCCTTATGGAGAATGATTATACAAGCGTGCATGTGCGCTGACGGACACTGATTACACAAGCTCAGAAGTGCACTTACAGAGAACGACTACAAGATATTTCATCCTATTTTATAAATGATCGGAAGAACGAGATTACCTCTTCAAAGACGGAAGGTTCGAGGCCGAAACACAGAAAGAAAAAGTTACACTGAATTGTGTAGTAAGACCGAGAGAGGGAAGCCAGCCGGAAGACAACATGAAGCCTGTCAAAGACGAAGAGAGGTCAGAGGTCAATGCCCAGTCAATACCGAGTCACAGAATGAAACGAAGTTGAAAGGAAACCGAAGGTCGAAGGGCAAGGTCAAATTGCAAGGTTGAAGGGCAAGCTCGAAGGTCACATGGAATTCGAAGGTGTACCAAATGCTGAACCACTGTATACAACAATTCGAGCACCACCGAGCCGGCACTATGGGGATTAAGGGCTTGGATGTGAATGATACTGGGGTCAATAGGACATTTATTCTCCTCTCGTCTCTTCTTGTTTGCTATCGGCCAGGTACACATGGCATCGGCATGGGTTTAATCACCTGCCTTGGGAGGGGGAGTTTCCCTGTACACCAGATCCAGTGTGAGGGAACCGGGATTGCACCGATGGTTCGTGGGACTTACAAGTCAGTAACAGGGCGTCCGGGCCTGGATCTTTCTTCCTCTTCTAATGTACGGGTATGGCAGCCCAGGTGGTTTGCAGCACGAGAGAGGAATGATGTAAGGGCAGTCGGCCAATGGCCGGGTAACAACCAAGTATATAGTCACTCCGCATGAGTGCAATTGCAATCCAATGATCATCTTACTTCACACGGAATATGATACTGTATCACATATTCTCATTTGCAACCGTATGGACACATACTCTTGAGTGCGCGGCCGTACTCTCCTTTACTGTCCCCCATGATCCTATTTGCATCTGTATCTTGTGAATCTGAAATGGCTACTCTTATGGGCCTAAACGCGGGTGTACTTGTCCTGACATTATTATCACTTTTCAGTAACCAGATATGTTTTGCTCAAGGGATGCCATTATTGCAATCCTTCAATGCGCCACTACAGGCAATAGACCCATATTATAATCACTAGAGAGATGAATAGGGCTACGTATACGCTACAATTGGGTCAATTGAACACAGAAGATAAAAGAAGCTGGAAGCCCAATCTTTTTAACTCAACATGTTACCATTAGCGACAAATCAGTGAGAAATCAAACAGTTTCAAGTGTTACTGATTGCAAAAGCGAAGATACTTCATGAGTATACCCAATTTAGTTGATTAATGGTAGCAGAAACAATTCTGAGAAAACTTCATGGTCTAATAGCCACAGGAATAGGTCACCAACAATATTACCTATTCTACGAATAACTCATTGATGAGCTCGAAACATCGTATACAGAAGACAATCCGAAATCTACTAATCATACGAGCGATGAGTCTTGATAAGTGTAACATCATATTTTCTTAATTACCTAAAACAAAAGATTATAACGCATGTCCATTGATCCCATGAGATATGTGCCAGCTAAGTTGGACTTATCTCAAGCATCCCAACAAACAACTTCGAACATTTATTCCGACCGAGCAATTTCATATGTACAATTGATAGGTTACTTCGAATCCAACAATACCCGAGCCGTGACGGGCACAAGTTCATTTGCATATACATTCTTCTACATCAACAAATTGTACATACTATTATGTTCTTCAGGACAGAGCATCACGGGGAAGTGTAATTACTGAGCGTCAAAATGTCACAGGCAAATAGATGTGCCCCTGACTGGAATAACTGCCCAAGCAATATACACCCACAATGGACTCCTACAATTCTGAAGGCTAAGTGTATAGATAATCCATATCAAGACTTATGAGTCCCTTCAATCAATCAATTCCCTAAGGCAATTATGATCGTGATTACCCTTCAATGAGACCCAATTCGGTCACCTATTCAGCGATGCTACCATGGTCATTGTTGATATGATAAATCTTCGAAGGCAATGGCAGAATTTGAAGTGAATTTAAATTTCAGATGTTGTTTGTTGTAAAGAACAAGTACAGCCACGGATTCCAGAGCATGAATTGATACGGTATCAGCACAAGGATAAGTGAAGGTACGCTGTAGAATATTGGCAAGATTATCTCTACAATACAGTTACATGTGATAAGAACTATATAAGGCCGGAGTTTACCCTGCATCCGTACGGACCAACAGGTTGGTTGCAAGGCAGATGCAAGCAAACACTCTGATCGCCATTACATTTGTTAAGAGAATAAACAATATCTTAGTGTATTTACGGGCAGAGCACAAGATAGTGCAGCAGCGATCACAGTTCATGCTGCAGTTCTTGAAAGGAAGTATACTTACACCAAATATTTTAAAGTGGCAAGAAGGTACGATGCAAGATTGCAAACGTGATAAAAGATACTGTTGAACACTTAACTGACTTGGATGATATCTAATATCTCATGATTATGTTGCAAAGATCAAGCTGTGTACTTGACTCTGCAATTCTAGACGATCAATCACATAGATAGAGAGTTATAAAGACTACTAATGGCGAAACAATTAACTGTGATGAGCAGTTCGTTATTGCCACCCCACCTAGTACAAATCAATATGTGCCCATATGACCACGTTCGGAAAGAAAAACTTCACAGTTAGCATTTAAGATACCTAGAGCACAATTGATTGAAGTTACCAACTATGTTCTCAGTACCACGGTTAAACTGATTTAGAGGATCTTTATTTCACAACCGTATTTAGGCATGTCGGATCTCGTGCTTACACCAACTGGCACTGTCCAACAGTCTGGCGAAGTAAGGGTATGGGTATAAGGAGAGTCGACAGATGAGCATCTCGATTTTGAATTTCAGCACTAAACTTGGGATAAACAACCGGCTGTGATTGACGTGCCATGTGTACGACCTACCTTTGGGCTTGCCGAGTCAAAAACCTGGTGATCAATGTAACAGCCAATGATAATGCTATGGGACCCCTAGCGAAGAATCCCAGATTGTTAAAGGCAGCTGACTCGATGAGCCGGAGGTACCACTGGTGACCAACAGGGGGCCATTGGATAATCAACAGGCAAAGTACGAAGGTCCTCTACAGCAGGATGGTGAGCATATGCTGTTGAACATTCATCTCATTGCAGCCACCACATCCGAGAGTTTCATTGGGAGCGACAATATTCTTGAGACATTAGTTATTTCTATTGGCATTTGCACCGTTCTGCCAATGTAATCTTGGCCAACATATGGCCGGTAAACCGTCCAGTATATTGTCACTTTGCGCAAGTGCAGTTGCACACCCCCAATCCTCTTTCATTGCAATTGTTATCATCATTATCACTTGTTCTCGTTTGCAACTGTATCAACACATATCTAGCTGTATGACGACGTACGCATTTAGACCCGAGGGCCACATATGTGCGGGTCCAGCAATGTCTTCCCTCATATATTTGATGAGCTAGCATGGAGTAGCGGTGGTAGATGTAATACAACGGTCATATAATAATAGTGCTTGAATGACTGGTATGTGCTCGCAGAGTTCAGAAGAGAGTACTGGTCGGAGCGGGTTCCTATTGAGGATAAGTTATTTTGACAATGACTCCTGGTTTCTGTGAAATGAATGGCTTGAGATTTCGCCTTAACAACTTGGCTAATACATGTGGGACAGTGCAACATGACCTCTGACAAATAGATCAAGAGCAACTCTCATTTGATCATGGATATTTATTGGAATGAAGATTGATTAAATGACGATAACATGTTAACAGACAATTTCCCGACATCCAGAGGCTTTCACTGCATCAACCATGTGGATTTCATTCCATCGAATATGGGCATGGAGGTTATATCAATGCCTTTGAATGTGTATGAAGCTCTGTAACAACCTTGTGGCAGGCAACAACTGGTAATATACATTATTTGATGACTTATGATCACCTCCCCAGGCGGTCTGATCATAATAATGGAATAACATTTTGCCTTGATTGGCAAATCATGTATCATGCAATATCATCTTGGGTTAGATGGCAGAGAAAACAAATAATTATCGAAATTATCAATATGGTGATATATATCACTCTATGGATCATAAAATTGGCTTTTTAAGAATCTATGAAAATTATATATGGTATTCTTCTCAATTCTCTGACTATGTCTTGTCTTGTCTTCTTTTTGTTTCACCATTTTGTTATTTCTCATTTGATCGATTTCAAGTTTTCCTTTCTTGGAATTTCATAATGTTTGCCCTTATACGACATATATTATAACCTGATAATTGCAGTCTATTGAACACACCTGATTACATAGGTTCAGTTATTCGAACCCACTAACTGACTTTTCCTTGCTTGTATCCTTGCCAATTTAGATTCTACCCCTCCATCTGAGCTTAATGTGGATCTAATAACATTGTGAGTTGTTTGGCCCTCACCTAGAAAACCTAACTTTGCAGTTTAACTTTTAAGCCTACAATGCACTTATGTTCCCAGAAATGTAAGGAATATCTCTAATCTGTTGAACAATTTCAGTTCCTTCACACCTATCTTCAGATTTCATAATCTTGAATATTATTGTGACAGGAATGGCTGTTGAAGTTGAATACTTGAGTCAATATGCTGTATCATTTTACATGGTCTCACCTTGATACAAACTAGCTATTATCGATTGGTGGCTAATTATTAGTTATTATCCTAACGTGATCACAATTAGTCCTTCCAATATATTTTCAACAGGATCTTGATGTATATGAAACTAATATTGCTTCAACTCCGTGTTCTGGTAGCAACCAGATTGGTATCATTTGATTGACACTCGATTACAAATAAGCACTATATTTTCCAGTGAACTTAATTACTGTACTCAAGACATCATTCCTGAATGTGATCAGATCTCCATAACGTACCATTTGTTGTGTTACAAGATCCAAATCGGATGAGTTTCCATTCGGTCAACCACACCACTCAGGTTCAATAAAGGGATGGTGTAAGCTTGATACTCTGCCTGCTCAAAGCACTAATAGTAACAACGACAACTGATAGGCTGTAGATATACAAGTGTAATAACACCCAATAACATTCCTTGTGTCCATATCCTTGTTTGATACAAGCAAACTGAATAGTCAAGCCGATTGCAAGGTAACTGTCAATCTTAAATAGTCCACGTATTAGTAAAATAGTACCATAGTTATAATCCTACACACCTACTTTTCTAGCTGATCACTGTATCTCTTTCCAACAATATCTACTCTAATTGACATTTCTTCTTTTCAGACTCATATACAAATGTACTTACATTAACATAATTACTGCTTTTAAGTTTTCAGATACAATTTGCTCACCAGATATGATGGTTATACCCCATATCATTACATAACAATAAGTACACAAGTTCAAAACCCAACATAAGATACATAGTCCATCATATTCAATTGTTGCTCGAATACCTCCAATTTAGTAATTTAGAACTCAATAGCCAATAGCTAACATTGGTGAGAGTAAGGAAACTTAGAAAACCATTTCCTATAAATCAAAAGTCAGTGACATTGAGCGACTAGGTTCAATTACACTATGACATTATTACAGAAGAATGATTTTGAAGAAGAACAAAATGATGATCCTGGAGACAACAGTAGACACAATGGCAACAATGATATTAGCAATAATGGTGGCCACATTGAAGAAATGTCACGATTCTTTGCATATCATATCCAACACACTATTAATTAGACTGTTATCCTTCAACATTTGGTGATGCAGTAAAAGGAGATACCAGATGATGTCTTCCAATAGCCCTTGATCCTTATTGAGGCCAATCCCTTACTTGCATTCTGCAGCAGAGGTGAGATCCCATACAACACAATTAAAGAGATCAAGATGACTAAGTCAATATGATTCTATGGTGGAGCTGTGTAATTAGAGATTATCTTAGGCTTCCACAGTTTGGATTGCCGAGTCGCAACAACTTCTATAGCAAGCATATCATCGATCATTTGCATAATACACTGATAATGCCAATATCTGGTTGCCTAAGAATTGTTTCAATCAGTGAAATACAAGTATGAACAGTCTGGCTCATAATGATAACATATTCCAGCGACAAATATCTGATACCAAATGAATTTCAAACTCTTTAGTAATATTGTACTGAAGCCGTTCATTAACAAGGATAGGATACTGAATTCTGACATTCAAAACTACCCCAAGTTTAGACAGAAACATTTCGACAGAAATATAACATTTAAGAAATATAGGACATTAGTGCAGAAGATAGTGCAGCATTTCAACATTGATGAGATAAAGCTTTTAGGATGCTTTACTTGCAAAATTTGCCGGGACTCTATGCCAGAGGTACATTGCAAAATGAAGCCCTTCACCTTTACCGTCACATAATTGATATGCCAAATACACCTTTCCAAAGCACAGCACATGCTGAAACCGAGCAAAATCAACAGCCATATCAGATACAACCTATATCATCATAATGGTAGAATTGTGACCGAAAATACAACTTCAGACAATCCACCACCGAGCCAACACAAGCAAAGCCTGATTGTTTGGAATCATATTATATATCCAATCTGAGCAACTGTCCCAACTTACATTTAGAGCTATCGGTGTCGACATACTGTTCCTCAAAGTTGACAATAGATTGCAAACATACTATACCCAGCTGTGTCAAACAAAGAAGCAATCTATACTCAAGATAGTCCTAAGTCAATCTTTCTGAAAAACATGACCCACACCCCTTGGACAGTTAATTCAAACCTCATCATCTGTTGGATTCCCAGCAATGAAACAAAATACTTTATATCTGAATTCACTTTGCTAAGTGGAAGAGGTTGGACAAAAAAGAACTTGAACAAAAAAAAGGAAACACCAATAGAGAGAGCACTAATGACAACTTATGATGAAATCAAATAATACCCAATTTCATTTAAATAGATAATAGTGATAGAGAGCTGAGGAAAACACATATTGATCCTGTTTAATGCTGCAAGAGTGTATCGGGATTGAACAAACATTAAACTACATGTTTGCATTCCAATTTGACAGGTTGAAATTCAAACATTGCAAGCACTGATCAACTGCATAGTTGTGAGAAACTTGATTTGTATAGGGCTTTGTAAGGTGCTTGACATGGAAGATGGAGTGGGGGATAGCATCATCCAAATATATAATCCACATGAGATATAGTTAGCCAGTACAAGCCTGACAGTGACAATGACTATTCAATACCTTGAGCTTTCTATACTGGTTGCAGACATTGGTAGTAATGGTTGTACCAATGCAGGAGCACTATTGTGTACTAGAACTGTCATGGTTGAGAATGGAAAACCCAGGTATGGATTGAATGTGTGACGAAATAACCATTCCATGAAGTCCAGATCGGTGTGATCATTATGCAGATATACACTTGTTACAGTTGTTGCTGGGGCAAAATGACCCCAGCAGTCTGGAGGGGGTTCCTATGAACCAACAAACAAGACAAGGTAATACATTTTGTAATCATTTCGATACTTACCAGATCATGGATGCTTTTGCCCTTGGGGCTGCACACAGCACACGATTTCGGCAGGCTTAGAATGATGCCATCTCCAGTGTGTACTATGGGAGAGGTCGATCAAGCTGGATAACAGTAAGCAAGAGCACCTGTAGTGGTTGCAGCAGCCGAATTTCACATTGACTGAGCATTCATGACTGCTAGAGGGTCGCCAAGTCAGGCATGCTGTAGTGGACAGTGGTGTTCCTTATTGAGCATCATGTGTTCCCCATCTATGTGCCTTGGCAGGTACCCTTGAACAACAGTCACTTTCAATTGATTCACCCCTTGATGATCGCAAAAAAACAAAGTCGCGCTCCGGTTGCCTGATCAGCTAAGATGCATTGGACTCTGAGGACGAAACCTCTTCAGCCTCATCGTACCCTGCCACTACAGACGCAGCATTGGCATCCAGTCGCACTTACAGACAGAGATTTTATTTCCTGACCAATCACAGTGTACTGTTGCAGCATTGATTCCCGGTGACAGCCTTCGTTTGCCAGGGCAGACAATTGATTACTTAAAGTCACACTTGATTCACAAATTTATTGCTAACTATATACAAGAAATCATGGTAGATCTTGGATGCACTTGGGGCAGCACGTGGAACAGTACTTGAAGCTAGTGTACGGGTGAAGAAGATCGATACATGCTGGGTGCAAATGGTTGTGATTGCCTGGCTGAGCTGGCAGGAGATGATTGAGCTTGGCTTGCTCACGGCTGGCTGGAAACGATCGAGCCGTGCTGGCTGTAGGCTGCCTACCTGCGATCGAGCTGACCTGGCTGGAGATGATCGTCTCGGATGGCTGAATGGGAGGACCAGATCTGGACGGAAGTATTAGCAGTTCGATCAGATGCGCTTGGAGGTTCATTTTGATGTTGAGCTGTGCTGGCTGTCGACTGACTAGACGCGATAGAGCCGGGGTGGCTTTCGGCTGGCTGGACGCGATTGACCTGTGCTGGCTCACCGCTGGCTGGGCGCGATTGAGCCGTGCTGATTCACCGCTGGCTGGACGTAATACAGCCGTACTGGCTTGACACGATCGAGCCGTACTGGCTTTCGGTTGGCTGGAGATGATCGATAAGAACCGGCTGGTTATGTCGATTAAAATTGTCTGTACATCTGTCCGCATTCCAAATAAAGACAGTGACTGTTTGAGAGAGAGAGAGAGAAATATCATAGAGTTGAACTTAGAACTTAGAATTTAGAACTTAGAACTTTGAGCTCAAATAAGGTTGAAAGTAAGGGGGTGGAAAAGGGGTCAAACTATATATGAATGGTGCTTACCCGGCCTCGGCTGCCAAGTGTACTTACGAGTCGAAGTGCACTTCCGCGGCCAAGGGCGCTTACGAGCCAAGTGCTCCTGCAAGCCAAGGGCACTTATGAGGTCCGATCGGGCCAGAATGGGTCTTGGCTAGCTTGACGCAATGGATCAGAGCTAGCAGGCTGCTAGCTGCAGATGATCGAACTAAGCTACCTCTCAGCTAGCTGGACGCAATCAAGCAGGGCTAGCTTACCGCTAGCAGGCACTGATCGAGCTAGGCTAGCTCTCAGCTGTCTGGACGTGATCGAGCTGGGCTGGCTCACCGCTGGTGGGAGATGATTGAGATGGGTTGGCTCTCGGCTGGCTGGACGTGATCAAGCTGTGCTGGCTCACCGCTCACGGGAGATGATCGAACTGGGCTACCTCTCGGCTGGCTGGATGCAATCTCGCAGGGCTGCCTCACCGCTAGCGGGGGATGGTCGAGCTGGTCTGGCTCATGGTTGGCTGGTCACCATGCAATTCGAACGGCCAGACGAGAACACAGTATATTAAGCGTCCCCAGGCGCTGTACAGAGCGATATGCGACCATGTAAATACCTAGTGTCAAGAGGTGTTTTTGCACTACCTCACATTGAAGTGTCGCGGACTTACATATTACCTGGCCTACAGATGTTCCAGGCTCTCCTGGCACACAACCCACCTCAGGGCGTGACTAATATGCCCCGGCATACAGATCCTTTTCCAATGATTACTTGATCTGAATGTTACAAACATCACCCCCAATACTCCAATCCTGAATCAACTTCTACCAGTAATTATGAAAATATAGGTTCCTGTCGAATTAGGTTTGGACATCACGGGAAGGTTTGTCGATAACTCAATGACATATGCTGTCACCCCCGAGGCCAGCTCCACAGACTAGTACAATTGGATTGTCGTCAGTGTTGCAATGACATATGGGTGCATAACAGGTTTCCTTCCAACGATGGTTTCTTAGGCTATTTAATAAGTCTCTTTTATGACAACTCTGAGTTCCATCACTTTGCAGGTGTTAAATTTGTACTGTGCACCACTAGAAATTATCACTGGAGTACCATGGATATATACCTGTGACAGTACATGACTGAGTGCAATATCACCTCAATTTAGTTTATACTCCAATAGTCTCCAAGAGATTCTGGGGTGTTCAAAACTGTGACACCGGGAGAATCACCCCTGGTTTACGAATTCAAATAGTTTCATTAGTGCTTTCAGAACTTGCTTGGTATGGACATTATGACTATTCACCCAGGATGTGAAAGTCACCAATGATAAAGATTCAAGACAATGATATGTGGCTTTCAAATGTGTAAATTGTTAAGGCTTGATCTGCTCGTCATGAAGATTGCTCTTCTACCCTTAGTGATTACTGAGATCTTTGTACCCCTATCCCCTTACTATAACAATTACTTCTGTCTACGCTTTTCTCATAAGCTTTTCCACCTGACCACCTATTACATCAACTTAACAGCTGTTCCAGACCTTCCATATCTTTCCACTCATATCTCCCACTCAAACGAATTGAGTACTTACTAACTTCAGTCTTTTAAACTTCTGTGGTTTGGACCTATCGTATCATTTCGATCTCTTAGCCTGATAATGTATAAACCTGTATGGTGTAACATGAACTTCGAGGTTTATCTGTGAAGTCTCTAGGAGTCCCGAAGAAGAATGATGATCTTCAACGAATCGTCAGGATTCACCAAGAGAATTATTATTTCTCCTGATAACTTCAATAGTATTGAAAACATTGATGATATTCCAGAGAGTACTCCAGTTTGCTGGGAAGTGGTGTGCAGTTGTCTGGATTTATTATTTCTAAAACAATTTTAATTACCCACAACATGTTAGGGAAATAATTCAAAAGAAAAACATTATCAGAAAAGATAAATCACATTTGGCATATGAAAGTATGCCACCAAGTCAAGTCTCTGTAACATGCTTGACATGGTGTAACCCTATACTTCATTACCCACCAATCAGAGTCCACCTTGTCAAGATGTACAGAAATCATAGTCATAGTTGATCGATTGAGGATGATATTGTCTACATCACACATTGTTATTGCCCTGCTTTGCCAGATCAGGTAAGGCTTATATTTGAACATTACATTTGCAAACATGCCATACCTGGCCTCATTATGATAGTTGATCACATTCTATCCACAACTGTATTCTACTCAAATGTACACTCCAACAGAAGCATTGATGACAGACATTTATCTGCTGCCTATCTTCAGATGAAAAGGCGGATGCGATTCCAGAATCAGACAACAAGGCAATGACTTTCAGCCCTTTCCAACTATTAGGAATAATACTGGGTGGATGTTGACTCATTAGGTGGATTGGTATTCCACAACTCAGTCCAGATTTATAAGAAAATGACATCTTTATGGGCCAATTTGATCAGCCTACTGACAAAGGAATGCAATACCCCAAAGGCCATGAACCTCAATTTGAAAGCATGGGCTGATATATTATCAACTGGGTTTAATCAAACCCCCACGCTTACCCAAGGTAACCTCCTCCAGGTTCAACAGCAGCTAGACATGTA
Source organism: Wilcoxina mikolae CBS 423.85 (assembly GCA_014904905.1). Taxonomy (NCBI): domain Eukaryota; kingdom Fungi; phylum Ascomycota; class Pezizomycetes; order Pezizales; family Pyronemataceae; genus Wilcoxina; species Wilcoxina mikolae. The sequence goes on along the minus strand of MU122463.1, from coordinate 19,256 downwards.
TGCCAGTTGCAAAGAAACAATTTTTGTAGGTACCCCTCTGATCAGAATATTGGCAACAAATATCCATTTGTCGACTGTGTCAAAGATGCATCATTACAATAGTCTGATCGCAAATATTGTTTGTATATCCTTGCATATGAAAGTCTGGTGGTTAGTCTTGCCAAAGACAATATATATGCACAACCTGGTGCATTTTTGACTGCTTGATAAGTACTGCTTGATTCCTATCAGCCAGCATGCAGCCAATTATCATTGACAAAACAGATAAATTGGAAGTTCATTAGACCTTTCATTTTAAGTGACTGTACAAAACAATGCTGTGCCTTTGGGAGTTCTCCCTTGACATGTGTTACCAATGAAGGTGATAGAACTGAATGTTGATAAACATTGCCAGCCAATGTGATAATATCTGTCCCTTATGCTAGCTCTGAGTGATGTGTACATCTATACATGATGATTGATTTTTGAGTACTGAGATTTGCCCACATGTCAAACACTTTCTCCATTTCTTAGGCCAAACAATTCAACAGGTGCCATCATATACATAAATTCCAATATATTGCGATTGCAAGGATCGGGAGAAAAGTTGTACAATAGCCCTTCAATCACAACTACCAAACATAATAACCAGCGGAACAATATGGAATTAGTGCCTATGACCGAGTGTTCCTGCATTGAAATACAATATCAATGCTAGGTTTTGGCAGGATACTCCTAAGAATTGGGAGAAATGATTGTGGGAGTCCAGTGTGAACAAATCAAGCTGTGCCTAGGATGTATATACACTTGGGGCTTATTGGATGCTTCTGACGCAACCTCTTTAGTCTTGTCGTACCCTTGCCCTGGAGAAACAGCATTTGCTTACAGACGTAGCAATATATGCTGCATGTGCATTCAGATGCAGCACTGTACGCTGTATTTATACCCAAACAAAAAACACTGTACAGTCGTAGCCTTGAATCACGGTCACAGTCCTGATTCACGGACACAGTGTTGGTTTACGGTCACAGCTTGATTTTCCAGGGCAGTCAATTGATTGTTATACTTGATTGACAAATGTATTGGTCATGCATCACTTGGATCCGAAATTGGAGGTGTAGTTGCAGGTACACCTGGAGCCAGGGCATGGGTGGAGAAGATCAATACAGCCTGGGTCGAAACGGTTGTACTGGACTGGCTCACAGCTGGCAGCAGACAATTTATCCTGACTGCCTCACAATTGGCCGCATGTGGGCGAGCTTTCCACGGTCTCGGCTGGCTGGAGAAGATCGAGCGGGTCGGGCTTTCAGCTTGCAGCATGTGTTTGAACTGGTCTGGCTTGGCTGGCTCGTCGGTCGCATCAGCATTTCTATCAGATGTATCTGGAGGTTAACCTGGAGATGCACTTGGAACTGCACTTGGAACTGCAATTGGAACTGTGGGGAATGCATTGAATTCAGGCAGGCTGGTGACTATCAGGCTGCGCTGGCTCCTGACTGGGTGAACGCAATCGAGCCAGGCTCGCTATCAGCAGGTTGGAGATAATCGAGCTGGTCTGCCTCTCGGCTGGCTGTAGCGGATTCTGCCAGGATAGCTGGAGACTGGCTGGAAATGATTCAGCGGGGCTGTTAGCATTGGAAATATAGAAAGTGACTGTAACACAGAGAGAGTAGTATCATAGAGTTGAACATAACACTTAGAGTGCAAATACGATTGAACATCAGGGGGTGTAGAAGGGCGTCATACTATATATGAAGGTCTCATACCTGGCCTCAGCTGACAATGGCATTTACAAAGCCAAGTGCACCTGGCACCGCCATTATACTGGGTCACGACTGGCTGGACGTGTTTGAGCCAGAATCGCTCACGGATGGCTACACACAATCGAACAGCGCTCGCAGGTGGCTGGCGCCACATAATCGAGATCAGCTTGCTCCAGGCGGGATGGATGAATTGGCTCTCGGCTGACTGATCACCATGCAATTGGATCGTCCTGACCAAGATCACATTATATCAAGTGTCCAAGGCACTTTGTAGAGTATGCAACCATGTCAATATCTAGCACCATGAGTTCATTCTACAGATCCTTACATCATATCGTTGGGGATGTATATTTTACCATGCTTACTGATGTATATATTACTATACCTACCGATGTTACAGGAGCTCCAGCCGTATAACCCACATCCGCAGGTACCTAATGCCGTCTGGCTCTGAAATATTTTCCCGATATCCTCTTGATGAGGTCACCTCAATAGTTGATATCAAGCTTGCATGTCACGAAAATCAATGACGTTGAGATTAGAACCCAATTTGACTGACCCTACAGATCAATCTCTGTTAGTATTGATTATGATGTTGAACTATATGTAGCACATATCGCTTGGCTGCCCAATAAATTGTTGGTATATATGAATAGATCAGAAATAAGACAAATGATTCAAGTTGAAGTTTGCACTGATAAGTCGTGCAGTTATGTCATTGAAAAGCACAATAGCCAGGAGGCCTTGAGCAAAAGGTGTACAGTGGCAACATGCAATAAGAGGATAACCTACTGGGATTGCTTATGTTATCAGAGCTGAACCTGTGCTAACCTGATCATACTATTGTCAAACCACCAACTCATTTAATCATTTGATATTGGCCTTTAGGTTCAAAATAGGGTATCAAAAACTGTTTGCCCAAACAGAGATTACATACATCTCTAAGGGAATAGGTATGTTCCATAAACCTATGAAGACAGTGTGAACACTCTGGTGTTTGAATGAATAACCTCTAGCAACTATCCACAGTCAGAACTAACCAGCTGACACGATGCTACAATATTATTATGAGTTATTCCTCAACATAATTCAATCATACTTTATGTGTCTTTGCGAACTTGACCATCTTGTGACATTCAACATAGTGTTCTTTTGGGTGTGAATCCAATGAGATATCACCACCAACATATACATGACTCACGAAATGATCAAATAATTCAAGGTATATTGAATCTGCAGGATATCTACTATTTTGGCATTTATCCTTCCAACCAGGAGGACTACAATGAGTAGTGTCTTTGGACCTCCTAACACTTGTAGCCAATCTTCCCAATAGGTCAATGGTTGAAGTTAATAAGAGCCAAGGATTATGTATGATGGCCTTATTTGGAGAAAGTATATTGTTAATGAATATTGCATTATTTACTCCGCCTTAATGTGTTCCTGTACCATCTACCTCATACAATGGATTGACTATAATAATGTTCGTATACTCTTGAAGCTGGATAAGAATCTGAATTAATGTCCAAGCTTATGGATAAGTTCTGACAGGAGCATTCTCCCAAGTAATGACACTAAGACATCTTGATGTTATGTCTACCAGTATCAACCTATAAATATTGAACACAACCCTGATGCCTTCAAAATCAATAATTGTAATTTGTTCACAACTATGGGAATAGGGATATATTGAATCTGTCAGATTTGATGGTTTCTTCTATATGGTCTAACATTTATCTTCTCTTCTGATATATTATGGCTTGATATAAATGATGTTGGGACAGGTTTTCCTATTGGGTCTGCAAGCAGGGTTACACAATGTGCAAACTTCATCGTGAGTTTACCTTCATGGAACCAAGCTGTTGAATGACATGAAGTTGAGCCTGCCTGTGGTATCTCGGGCTGGCTCGTCTGTGGTATCCAAGTTCACTTGCAGCCCTCCAATTCCGAACTTCAAAGCCCACAGGAGACCTAGCCTCTGTACTCAGCATTGATTGTATGCCTCATGGATTGACTCCAGATAGAGTCGTATATCGGCTATCCGGATTTTCTTTGTCTTTGGCTTTTTATTGCCATTTTGCTTCCGATCCAATGGTGGTTAGTTGACTTGTGTCGGCCTCGTTCAGATGTCAATTGCTGTTATTATATGTTGCCATGCATGTGTTCATGCTCGTTCGAGTTGCGGTATCTAACTCGTGAGTGTGCCATAAGGTCGTACTCACAACGTAATGGAGTATGCTACCGGTCCAGATGCATCAAGGCAGCCATTCTACGATTTCCATGCCATCGGCTTTCCAAATCCACGAAAGTAATGGGTTTTCACACATGCTAAGCCCTTCCGAGTCTGGTTGTAGGGGACATACCGTAAATCTAGCCCGATACGGTTAATCACCACTATCTGCGGTGACGACAATCGATTATCGTAATAGCTTGGTTTGAAGCTCCCGGAAATAAAGGCCGATTGCAGAGCATCTTCGTTCGTTGATATATCTAATTCGTAGGCCTTCCGTACAAGGTTATAGTTACCATGTGATTCGCAGCGATTGCTCCCTTGGAATCTCCCTCGAGCCTGCATTCAAGCAGCCTCGAATATCCAATTAGGAGCCTAAGCTCAAATCCTATTCGGACATATTCTCATGATGTTTGGCCTGTCAGAAGCCTGTATCGCAGCTTTGTACGTCTAAACTGGACTTTCTGCTCCCTTCCTCTTAATCCAACCTAAGTGCGCTTCCATTATGCCACACATTCCAATGAGGTCCAATTCCGATCAGGTGCACATTCCATACTGCTTAATGATCCATATCTCCAACCTCGAACATATGTTTGTCGCCAGCGTATTTCATCTGACGGGTTTGGCACTGCAGCAAGGTTCCTCAGAGAGTTCAGTCCATCTCATCCAGGCTGACCGCCATGGTCCAATAGATTTCACTGCTCAGTATTGATATCTCGATATTGACATCTTGATTGACGGCTTCGTAGACTATGTATTATTCTGTGTACCATTCGATTGAACCCGCAATTCCTGTGCCGTAATCGTTTCCAGTAGTAGTCAGTTCTGAAAATCTGGTACGGATATTCCCCCCTTTTGGTTAGAGTTCCGTCAACGACTTATTTTGCCAAGCTGGTATCGTACAGGCTGCCAACTCTCCAATTTCGATGTTGATTCGCATATCGATTCTTGTGTCGATCCGAACACCTCCAATTGCTATTGTGATTCGATAAGTAAATAAATCCAGATCATAGCCCCAATCATGATTCCAATTGTTGCATCGGTATGTCCTAAATTTTCATATCTGCATATCTTCACTCAATTGCTAGTCTCGTAGCCTGTCATCTAATATAAGACTTTCTTAAGAAAGGGTAAAGTTCCAAACGTAACCTTGCTTTGCCAAATAAGTAAATTGGCTTATCGTCATCCATCTCCGGCCATGACCATCTGTCTCCGGTTATTCGTTTCTGGAATGTATAAATCTCCCTGAGCTTAAGATCGGCTTTCGCATGACTGCATTCCATCCGGGAACATATTGTCCAACGTAAGAAAATACCCACTCATTGATCCGTCCATACAGCATGGGATCTTCAGTCCAAATCCAGGATCTGGCTCTTGAGCACGCGATCTAATTCCACGCTATTATGGGAATACCACTCCGCGCCACCATACGGCAGCACTTCTGCCCGCAGATCTTTGTAGAGTAGTAGGTTCGTACAACCATATCCACCAAATGAGAATACCTTTGGTGCCTTGGTGACTTTGCAGTTTCCAGCCCATTTGTTTGTAGGTAAATCGTCATTTGACATGATATAGTCGTTTCGTCAACCATCATTTCTATTGTCTTTTCATCAATTCGGATGCAATTCATTATAGCAAATGTATGTGACTTGTAAAGCTTCTGCAGCACTATTGGTGCATTCAGCATTACGAGTGCCTTTTCTCATTTCAGCGGGTATCTATCATATTTTGACATGACTTCGCATTCTGGTATTCCATCTAATCGTAGGTAGATATCATCTCGACATCCATGCAGGATCGTACATATATGCATGAAGCTGTATCTACTCCATATGTGTTAGCGAATTTGATAATGCAAACAATGGAGCGGTAGATGTTGCGGAATCCAGGAGGCCTTGTCATTAGCAGTTCGCCCATAGAAGAGCCAAGCCCCGCCGTCCAGCCACTCCTTTCTTGCCTCGGTGAGCCGGTAGCAGTCATTCAAGGTTCCCATGGTACGCTCTTCTGCCGCAACTACCGCCGTTGCTCCCTGCTCGCCCATCCAGCACCTGAGGCCAATCTCACCTCCTGCAGCGATGCCTTCCACTGTCGCTCGCAGCAGCCCTATACGAACTCCCACTCTTAGGAAGAACGTCCATTGACGACATCCCCCTGTCCAATAGATCGTCTAAAGCAGTAGCACCATGTATTTCTATATATGAAGTACAGCATCCTTCAGAACGCGCCTCCTCCCTAGCAGTGATCCAGTTACATTCCCGGGGCATGCCTGATGGCCGGCCCGGTCCACTGTGACATCTTCCACTCACCATGGGGATCGCAGCGCCAAAGGTCGAATGCTTTGCAAGTTGACGCCAGTATGTCTGGACTTGTACCAGGGCAACCCAAACTCAATCTCCAGCTCACACAGTGAGTCCAGCGCGGCTGCCACCATGTGTACGAATAAGCTCACTCCGCCAATCACATATATGTCACACCCAATTGGCACTGTCTGACAACCAAATAATGTCCATTCCCACTTGGGGATACAACAAGCATCAATTGAACATCTTTGCGCCTTAAATACATGAGGAATCTGCTGGTCACCCGAGAGTGCCCACACGGTCCATCCTCCGGTAGCCCCATGGATCCTCTGATTCTTGACTACAAATAAAACAAATAATCTCAATCGCATTCCTAGGACTCCGCTTCATTTGCCATCGTATGGGCACATATTCACATGTTTGGAGATACGGTTTCGTTGTCTTGTTCAACAAAATTGAATAGAGTTGGCACTGATGGCTTCTCCTCCTCATAGCCATCCAATTCTGTTGTCCAATCAGGTGCCAATGGTGGCAATTGATAATGATAATCTCCAATCGTACCTGTTTGCCACTTTAGTCCATCGGAGTGGTATACGTCCCAGTCAGCGGTGTAGCACGATGTGCGATCGCTACTCCACTATCTTTTACTTTGTGCGTCAACTGACGAATGATGTTCATCATCATAACTGCCTAGCTAACTCATTCTGAGTCGTAACCATAGATCTGTGGCTTCCGTCAGCCAGGCTCTGTGGCTCGTTCGAATCGTATATAATCGTGTAATCTTGTCAGGCCTTTTGCGACCTTACATGACTTCTGTATCAGCAACTGAAAACTCAAAGGAGTCTGGAAGAAGGGTAAATGAAATTGTAATTGCCATTGGTGGCATCGATCGTTCGTTCAGCAATCTAGGGCTTCGATCTTCCATAAAAGAGATGTTTTTTGTATCATTCCGCTCTGCCCAGCTACGCTCAACTAGGAGGAATATAAATGTAGATGCACTTGCTCATGCAATTGTAGCCCTATCGACTTCGTGTTGTGCTTGATTTTTGACGATTAACGCGTTCAGGGGTGTCGCCGATTATATCTTCGCCAGAGCTTCATGCTCAATTGAGTGCTGTCAATAGTATCTGACTCGTCTCAATAGTTCGCATATGATTGCGCCCATTGGACAAGGTTCCAAGACCGCTCGGGAGAAAGGTACGATTCGGCATTACCGGTGACGTGACTCTCGGGGTCATTTAGGCTGCAGAGTCGTTTCTGTAATCGTCAATTGACTCAAGCGGATGGTAGCATATCCGATCTAATCAGTCTCACGATTGGTAGCCTATTTGTGCAATGTTGATCGACCTTGACTGACTTGGTCGCTGACACGTCTCTGGCCAATAGCCCCGGAATCAATTCGAAATCATGTCTGCTACTATGAACATCAATTGGGTATACTTATGAAGACTCTTTGCTGATGCAATCAGTAGCTCTCAAATCCATATGATTTCTCGTTCGGATATGCCGCGACACGTCGATCAAAAAGGAGTAATTCATTAAATCCTGTGCGCGAAACGTATCCAATTACTAAAGAGCGATAATAGTGTAAGGGCATACGTCCATGTATGGCCTGGTATAAGAGATTAAGACTAGATACGATTGCAAACGAGGATAAGTAAATATAGTACAGTAGTATTTAGGAATGATTATCGCTACAGTGCAAAAGTACTTCGCGAGGTGAATATATGTGCAGGGCGCTTTTCCGTCCTCAGCTGCCAAGTGCACTTGTGATCCAAGTACACATACGAGGCCCAGGGCACTCACGAGCCAAGTGCACCTGGCACCGCCATTACAACTGTATCCTACAAATTGAAGCACTAGATCCGCATACTGCCGATTCGGTGGTGTTCAAATTTGTTAATGCAGTGCTTCGATATTCAGCTTACCATCAACCCTTGTTACTCTTTGACTCTGCCCTGTGACCTTCTCCTATAACCTTTTCGTTTGGACGAAGAATGCGGTAAGCTATCCCTAGTCCTAGTCATTTAATTGATGTCTTTGTCCGAGGACACATTGATATATTGGCATTAGTAAGAAGAGGGATGAAAGTGAAAACAGATCAGAAGGTGTTAATCTTCAGAAGATAGAGGGCAAACTGAGTATATTGCTATTTAACTGTATATTGCGATATAGACAAAAGCTATATACAGAGCTAGGAATCCACCATTATTTATAGAAAACAAGCGCCAATCCGAAGATAAAAGAAATACCTCCTGGGAATATCGTTAACCCTGCAAAGTAAGTCATTTCACTGTTCTAATAATATTGTCTTGCGGTAGATATTATCATATTGATGGTAAGACTGCTGATAAGGAATACGAGTCATCATATCCTTGTAAGTAGTTTAGAATATGAGGTTCAATAGTTATGTAATCTTGACAAATATCATAAGAAATAGTAAAACTAAGGTTATGATAAACACTTGCCCAAAAGTAGGTTGGCGTCCATTTCTTCCATATTTCTAATATATGATTACATGTAAATGAAAAGATAACTTGACAAATCCTTGGTGCAATCCTTATATTTTCAACACACCATGTGATTTTGCAAAACAAGTTTCTCAAACAAATTTTCCCTAGAAATTGATTTCAGTACTTCTGAATTTGTATCTGCTAGGTTTTCTTCGGACTTAACATATAATACAGTCAAATTACTGATCTCGACCTACTATCAGTTGAAGTGGTGAGTGATATGGATCAGTGTCATTTGATCGTTCATTTCAGGATTATTGGTCATGTGGATGGAGCAATTTGAGTCATACATAAAAGAATTCAAGATGGTAGTTTCAAAAACACTTGGAGTCCTCTCTCAGACCATAAGAAATGTTTGATAGTTAAGGGCAAGGTCATATTTTCAATTTTGCAAGTGGAAATTGCAAAGAACATTTAGTTATGAGAGTACGATGATATTTTTAGGTTTTCAAAATGAGCCAAATATCCCCACCAATTTCTGTTAGAATCGAAAGGATTTCAATATGATGCATCCGTATAATCTTTGTGTTAGAATGGGAGGTTGCAATGGTAAAAGAAGTTCAATTCTTTCGTTCGTTGAATATATCTTGAAACTCATTTTGCAGCAATAAAGTTTGCATTTGAAATATTTATATTAAATTATGATATATGGGTAATGGTGTATATGAAATCATATCTAGTCCCAGTAACTGAATGATCGATCATGTAATAATTCGCTGATATGCTGTAGTTGTCTTATTGTCAATTTGTTCAAGATTTGCACTCTACATATGTTTTGGGTTGATGGGTGTGGAGACTGATTGACAATCTTGAATTGATAATGTGTTCAGTACATGCTCCCCCAAACCTGTTTAAGAAAGTGAGATTCCTCTATTTCAACTAAATTCGATGTTCGTTCCCAGCAAGCACAGTTCGATTCCCATATAGTTTACTTCAAACTATTCTTTAAGTATTTTGATGGTCTGATCTGATAAGGGACTGAATTTTTGAACATTATAATGTCATCCACATATATGGTAAAAATAGATCCCCTGATTTGTGAAAAAGGACACAGCAATCAACAAAGGTTGTAACAAAACTGCAGGGAATAAGTTATCAAACCAATCTATAGTACCAGTTCTGATGTGATAATATCAGCCTGTAAATTCACAGTTCAGCGTTTGCATCTATGCCATCCAACCCACTGCCTTCCGATAGGTGGAATGATTGGCAAAGGATCATATCAGTTCGTGTTGCACCAAAACGATAACTGTTTGATCCGGGTTTGTTCCGACGTTCAACCTGAACATCGAACCGAAACCTACAAATTCGAACAAAAATCTGTAAGCCTGTTCTTTTCCGAACAACTTGAATTGTGATTCACCTTGTAGCACTTGAAGTTTCCAATATGATGAACTAATAATCAAGCCCATTCTGAGGAAAACTCGCTTATTATTTCTGATTGCAATTGTGGCCTGAAATGGTGGGGATTGAGGAAAATGGCTTGGCAAGGATTCGCTTGGTTTGAACCGAACCAGTTCATCAAGGGTATGAACTTCAGACCATTCGTTGTCAACACTAGCCTGGACTGCAAATGGTAAACAACTTACATTGTTGGCTACAACTGCGACAGTCAGTACTATTACGTTTCCAATTCAGACTTTGATTTAATAACAACTCGGGTATTGAACCTCTGTACCCAACAGGCTATGCAGCCATAATCCTCAGGAAAATTGATGTTGTAGACAATTAAGAGGGCTTCATCAGGTGCAAACATCTTTTTCTCGATGCATTTAAAATGTTTGAAAGGGAACCATTACCAAAAGCATCCAGATAATTCTATAATACTCTCATACTCTTGATATATCTAAACTCCATGCCAGCAACAATTTATTAAATTGGTCAATATGTGATGAAAATGTCAACTATTCAGAATTACCCAAATAATCAAATGTCCCAGTTCCACCAATTTTAAAACTGGGAAATGTTAATCAATAAAGAGACCAGAGTGTTGCTTCTCATCCGGAGGAAAATAAAATCATATCAACAAATGACTTATGGTACAATTCGACAATAACAAAAAACGTGAGGAACAATGAAACTATAATCTATGGGCTTGAACCATGACAATCATCCATAAGCGAATGAGGAGATACGAGATTGTGGTAAAAGATTGTTCAACTTGAATCACTACACGCAATGAAGATCTTGCTGAACACCCAATATTACGAAGTCACTGCTTATGCATTTGTCTACCAAATCACAGATCTCCCAACTGTATTCAGCAAATACACAAAGTCCAATGCCCTCACAACTTTTAAATAAACATTCGAATATGAGTGGCTTATACATTATAGACTTGCAAAAGCTTTCAAAGATTGCTATCACAACGGTTTCTCTGCCTTCCTCATAATAAAAAGCCAAAGGGATACTCCCTCTTTGCATTCTTTGTACACTACCATGAATATGCAGTTGACAATCATAATTCAAATAATGATCTATCCTATATTTGGAAACAACAAAGGCAAATTCAAATTGCCATTTCATCCTCTGGGTCCCCAAAACTGTCTTCTCTAACACCGCTTTATAAGCCAAAATGGGGAAGAAGAAGTCCAAGATATTGAATAAAGAAGAAACCACAAAGATTGTACTTAGTATGCAAGGCACTATGCATGTAAATCAGCTTGACATATATGAAATGAGTGTTACTATATTAAGAAGTATAATTAGAACAAGAAGAAGGAAAAGAAGGATGACATCAAGAATAAACAGGCAAATATTACCTCCGAAACTCAACAGATAGGAACCAAATCTTTCTACTTCGCCCCAGCCTGTGCCTCACACATAACTCCATTTCCAGAAACCCTGAAGCATTATACAACATGTTCCGAACTTGTAGAGTAAAGTTCCAATCCACTTATGGAGAACAGGGAAATGGGACATGTGAAATTGACCTGCGCTCTTAGGAATAGATCAGTGTCCATTGTATTCAAAGCTGCAAATAATACTACTATCAGTTCACAGCAACCTCAAGTTATGGGTGCTGCAGCACAGTCGCATACAAGTACCTAAGTTATAATGGCAAGATCGGGAAGACTAGTCAATACCCCAAGAGATGGTGGTGAGATGATACATGAAAGGAACAAACATTCCACAGAATAATGTGCTCTGTTCATGAAGAGTCTTTCTCTGGGCACTTCGGAATAGAGTTTAGTTGCAGTAATCCTGCTTGATAAACCCTCAAATTATTGTCAGGCTTAATCCTTGCTATACTGGTCAGACTTGAAACAGGAGATTTAAGATGAACTTAAGTAAGTTTAAGATAATGAGGTTTTGCAATGTGGTACCCCGACCAACAAATGTAAAGACAGTTGATTCGGACTCAATAAGTCAAATTTACATTGATGCCAAAAGAGAGATCCAATGATACATGGTAAGCCTCATCGCAAGATGATCAAGTCACATATTCGGCCCTTGTGACGATGACATATTGTCAATGGTAGTTGGACATGATTCTCTCCAATATGTACTCTCCACAGCCACCTTTCAAGGGTGGCAACATTCATCAGGTCTATGTTGAGAGCAAATTCATATACAGCATACTTAAAGAAAAAATGATCATATACCAACCTGAAGGCAGTGGATTGGATTGGATTGTCATAACATTAATATTATCTATCTACGGACTAAAACAATCACCTAAGGTTTGGTATAATGGATCGGTTGGGTACCTTAACAGCTATGATTTTGTTTCATCTGTGTTGGATCCATGTTGCAATGTTGACAAATCAGAACATTTATTTTTAGCCATAAATATAGATGACATAACAATATTGAGATAATCAGGCAACGTAAAACATCAAACAAGTGAAATATCAAAAAGCGAGTTCAAAGTGAATTATATAGGAACCCTACACTGGTTGCTCCAAATCAACATGTAATATTTGTATGCAGCAATCAGTCACTTCCAAACAACATTCATTGAGACGATATTTAATCGATTTGGATTGCACGATTTAAATAAGTCTTGAGCCCAATACATCCAAACCATAGGTCAACTGAATATTTACCAGAAGGTGACATAAAGACAAGTATCGCATAGTAACTAATCATTGAATATCAACTGTATTTCACTACTATAACCAGATCTGACCTCATATACACTATAATCCACCTGTAACTATATAGTTCAAATCGATTTATTGAATTCTTCACAGCCACTAAAGAGTTCCATAATACCTTCAAAAACAAAAGAATTAGCACAGGTTTACCGCAGGAATTCGCCATTGAAATTTACCTGTTATTCCAATGCATCACATTCATTTGAATGGGTTGGGTTGTAAGCTGTTTTAAATCCGATGTTTGAATGAGATCTTCATTTGTTATAATTCAAGAGAGGAGGATAGTGAAAGCAAGTCAGAAGGTGTTATGCTTCCAGTATAGAGGTCAAACAGAGTAGTATTGCTATCAAACTATATGTTGCGATAAAGAACAAAAGTGTCTACAAATGTGGCAATCTACCGTTATGTATACAAAACAAGCATTTATTCCAAAGCTGAAGAAAACAGATGTTGGCAATCACGTTCACCCCAAAAATCAAGACATTAAGTGGTTTTGCTGTTGGTGTCATGTTTAATTCCGATAGTGTGATTGCCAATAAGGAATACCCATCATTGTTTCCTTGAAAGTTATACAGAATATGAGATTTTATACCTATGTAATGTTGGCGAATATAATAGGAAATGCTAGTGCTATCTTCATCATAAGCACTTGCCTAAATGCGGCATTTTGTCTGTTTTATCTTTATCTCTAACATTCGAATACATGTAAAAGAAAAGATATCTTAACAAATCCTTGGCACGATTCCTATATTTCCAACTCATTATACGAACACAATATCTTCTCTTCAGAAAGCGTCTCTGGATACCTTTTTCCGTTAAGAAACTCTACCATATCATGGTCCCCTCCCAAGGAAATGGTCTATTGCAGCTTCTATATGCAAACCAGAATTCATGGCCTTAGGAATGATTGCGTAGCACCACCTATGGTTACAACGAGGACTGAAATAACTGTTAACACAAATGATCCTGAACTCAATTATTAATGAACCTATTTGTTCTATTGACATCACAAATGATCTCAATATCAATGGTTGAAGGAAACATATCTATATCGCCTATCACTTCATTGGATAGCAAGTTGAAGTCGAAAATATCACAGTGTTATATATCAAATCGGAAAACAACTTCCGCATGTATTAACCAATGGAGTAGCACGGTCTTCTTTAGGACATTTGTGTAACATACTTTGTGTTTCAAAATGAGGTAGATACAGTTAGATTTCTTCCCTAGGTTTACCATGTAAGAAAGCTGTCTTGATGTCCAGTTGATCAGGTCACCAATTTGACAGATGGCAATGATAAGGGGAATTTGTAGAGTGTTGTTTTAAAAAACCGCTGTGAATATATCTTTGAGTCAGAATCATATGATTGACTGTATCCTTTTGCAACAAATCTCACATTGTATCATTGATTTTCTTTTTGGCCGTCTGATATTGTCATTTATACACATTTTGAGTCATCTTTGTTCCGATTTGTCGGTCGAGGTAACATATTCCAATCATGATTGTACTTTTGTGAATGATGGTTCTTATCAATTGCCTTTTTCCAGTCAAACCAGAATGGTGAAGATTTGTCTTGACAGTGAAATGGGGGGGGTAGATGCACTAGGCCTCGTGAATGCACTTGGCTCGCAGGTGCACTTGGCCTTTTTAAGTGTTCTTGGCTCACAGGTGCACTAGTTCTCGTATGTGAACTTGGCAGCCGATGCCGCGTAAGTGCCCTTCATATATAAACACCTCGCAAAGTACTTTTGCCACGCTATTGATTACCTTACCTACATTTGCTTACAATTGATATATTCATTACTGACTCCCATTTGCAATCGCATGTACCCATATCTACCCCTATGAGAACATACGTCCTTACACTATAATCGCTCTTCAGTTACCAGATACGTTTCGCTCACAGAGTTCCTTGATTTGTTTACTTCTTTGTCGCTTAGCAATACGTACACAAATAGACGATTTGTCAATTCCATACAATTGAAGCCCCAATGTCACGAAAGAAGTCATCTAGAACTCAATCAAACATCACTGACAATTCCGACAGCGAGGATAACTTGCAGACTGTAATCTCTGAGTCTGAGAACCAAACACGTCAAAACACCAGGTCTAAGTCCACTCCAATGGCCTTATCAGAGGTCGAGATTGACAACAAAGATGAGGTCGAGCACGAATACGAAGGTTACGGCGACAATCACAACAACGTCTTCAGATCTATGATCACCAAAGTGCATCTTATTGAAATGTCGGCCCAAAACGAGATGCTGAAGACGATGTTCGAACATCAGGTCATATAGTTAAAGGTCAAGCGAGAACCATTGACTTTCAAACGGGAGAAATGGGCCACCAAACAACCACAACGTGAAGCAATCAGGTGTGTGGAACCCGCAATCTTCGCTATGGTCAACCCTGCATAATAAGGTATATCTCGGTCTAACCTCCCACGGCCTAGTAACTGATCACCAAATCAAGCACGTAAGCGCCTCAGTTGGTGTTCATCATTACCCTGCTCCTGAACTTAATTTTCAACTGCTCAATGTACCACCGCAACCATGGGCAGAGTGAATCACACAGAATCGGCCGCTGACACAGAAAATGACATCCAGATGGCCAAATGTGCATATCTTACCGGTGAAGTGATATCTATCCGCTTAGCAGCCTCAACTTACGGCATTCCATACGATACCCTGTGAGATAGTTCCAGAGGCGCTTAGCCCCGCAGTGCTGCACATGAGAAAGAGCAGCTACTTACTCCTTAGGAAGAGACATCAATTGGAAGATTCTGCGAAGCTCTGGATGACCTGGGACATCCATGGCAATGAAAAATGGTCACGGAATTTGCGATGTCTCTACTACCCCCGCAATGTCGCCGCCAATTGGGAAAATACTGGATCACTCACTTCCTGAACAGTCATCCTGAGATTACTAGCAAGTTTAGTCAGTACCTGGATTGCCAGAGGGCCAATGTGAATGACCCTGTCATCCTGAGAGACTTCTTCCCCAAAGAAAATTAGTTTAGTATTATTCAATACTTTTAACTAACTACCTGAATTGCAGTTGGGAAAACTTACCAGGAATCTCAATGATTGTCCAGAAAACTTTTACAATATGAATGAGAAGCGGTTCATGCTTGGTCAGGCCTTGAAAGTGAAGGTTATTTGGTGGAGAGGACGAAAGAATCCCCGCTATAGTCAGGATGGAAACCGGGAAATGGTTACAGTTATAGAGTGTATATGCGCAGCTGGTAAGGTTATACCCCCCATGTATATCTATAAGGGTGGAAAGCATATACTATAATGGCATGCTGCGGTTCAGGCTAAAGAGAGGCTACCTTTGCTTGGTCGTCCAAGGGCTGGACCGACAATGAATTATGGTAGGAATGGGTGGAAAAGAACTTTGAAACAATCACAGCTCAAGTGTAGGTACCATCGAGATGCTCTCCTGCTCCTGCTGACTGCAGTAGTGCTAAGCAACGGCCATGTATTCTTGTTCTTGATGGACATGGATCACATTTGACATGGCAATTTTTTGAATTCTGCTTAAAGAGAAATATACATCCCATCTGTCTTCCTGCACACTCTACACACATTGTACAGATATTGCATGTAGGTCTCTTTGACCCTTTATCATGCTGCTACAGTAATGAATTGGATCTGGGGATCAGGAAGGGAGCAAATAACATCAAGAAGGAACAATTCCATGAGTAGATCTATCCCAATAATTTCGCTTTATTTTTATTCTGACACTTCCCATAGGCTTGTAACCTGTGCCAGAGCAGCAGCGTATATACACAAGAACATTCTTAGTGCATTCGAAGCCACTGAGATCTGGCCCCACAACCACCACAAGGTTTTCGAACGGCAATCACGGAATATCACTCGTTCTGAAACACCCCAAACCTCACCCTCTGCTCGTCCTACTGCAACTGATGGACAGCCCAGAGCCATAAGCAGGCTAGCACGCAGTGTTCTACACCTTGTCAGTAGCCAAACCCCTTCCTCTCTCAAGCTCAAGGCCCGTATAGGACAGCCGGGAAGGTCTACCCAGATAGCTCTGGCAGATAAGTTGTTGAGAGAGGAAATTGTGAAATTTCTTCGCACTGGAGCCAAGGATACCACAGCAGCTGCAGCAAGAGTTTGGCATCAGCTTGGAAAAGCTGGTGTGTATACTGCTGACGATGTGGTACAGCTCAGAGAAGAGAGAGAGAGAACAGATAGAGAAAATGCAGCCAAACCCAAAAAGCGCCAGGATAAGACTAAAGGAATCAATAAATGCGACAAAGCAGGGTGTAGGCTCCAAGAAGGTGCCTATAATTTTTCTTAGTGATTGGGAGTATGAAGAAGAAGAAATGGTGGATGGTAGGGGGTGGGATAAGGAGAAAAATGGCGGGGAGGAGGACTCTGTTGTATATATTGGTGATATAGAGGGCCCAGAGTGTGCCCTAGCGCTTGGAAGTGGAAGAGAAGAGGTTGGTAATCAACCACCAGTAGTTACAAGGTCAGGGAGAGTGGTTAAGACAAGTCATTTGGCACAATAAATGCCACCTGGGGGTGGTCAGTTTGCCGGTAATGGACGGTCACCCGGAAAGATACGTTACTGGGGCGGAGACACGCCGTGAGACCAGTTTATCAACGCGTTACGCTCCAATTTGGACCCACACGTACACTTGTTTACCCTGGGCGGACGCGAACAAGTCAAATAAACAATTTCTCTTGTTGACTGCTGGATTAACCACTCAGATCAGGCACAGCATTAGAGGGCGATGATAGACCCTTCCGAATGGGCCAGCGACCTAGGAACAGACATCCACCCCTGGTTTGAAGATTTCGTCCACTTGCTGAAAGAGATCAGCGGGATGTATGGAGACAACAATTGCCATGGGAAGGCGGTGATAAAGGCGATGCATGAATACATCCAATTGCCCAATTAGCCGGTTAGAGTCTATGCGAACAATGTGGAAGATAATTGGAGACAGACCGGATGGGCCACACAACACACTGTGCATATGCTCTATGACATGGCATCGGAATGGCTCTGGCACGTACTCAAAAGCAATATCAGGCCAATGACCACCGCTTGGATAAGGTCCGAGACAAACGAGGAACCTTTCGACAAAGAGGCAGCCTCAGAGTTGATACACCCCGATATCAGACCCGGCGGGCAGCAGCAGCATCAGCACCAACAGCAAAGGCAGCCGGAATCATCCCTAAAAGGTGGCAGGCGAAGTTACTGACCATCTATCTCCGAACCATAACCAAGAAGTCGACCAACAATAAGCCCAAGGGACTGAGCAGGTCCGGTGGCACACATGACAAATTGACTGTAGTACTATGGGTCGCAAAGGAGGTCTTCGAAAGCAGAAGGCCTAACAACCAGTGCATACGGTGATGAAGCAAAAGCCATAACATCTCCAGTGCCGAACTGACAGCGCTGCTTGTGCGCCTAAATCGAGCGTCAACAATGGCGGAAGCCGACATGTTGGCATCGGCAGCAGCAGCAGCAGTGGCGGTGTATACCACCAAGTGAAAAGCCAAAAGTAGTTTGACACTCAACTGTCAAAACACTCGCATACCTACCCCGGCACCTAGCCTGGCAGCAGAGGCTGGACGAAGAGGAGTTAGGGCTACAGAAGTTGGAAATGAGATCATTGTTGGCGACGATAGATGGGATCCAGCCATAAAGAATCGCTCTTAAATCGAGAGTTATTCTTGAGCCCCTCCGGACTCTCATTTCAAGGCAATACTTTTGCGGTACAGAGATGCCGGATTTGCCTCACATTATTCAAGTAGTCCTCGTACGAGATCGACATGGCGAGATGGAACACATTCGGGCTTCAATCCACTGTGGCACGACGGGCATCTATATGTCCCTGAGGCTCCTTGGGTGACTCGGCCTACAACCTGAACCAATATTCACAGCTACGCATGGTCTCAATGACCAATTCATGATGGCTGCGAAGGAGAGTTGAGAGGCAACCATCTCGGTTTAGTATTTTGAGCACTTATCTACAGTTGACGAACGCCAACAAATTGGCAAAACAGGCCACTCTCGAAAAACCACCTACCTACTATCATATCTCCTTATCCTACCTTATGAGGGCAACCCGAGCAGCCAAAATGCAGGAATGGGGTGAGTGGTGGATGCGACACCCAGCGAAGGGAAATAACTACGTTGGAACTTTCCGTACAAAACCAGATCAGATCTTCACCAGTGGTAACCGCCAGTTTACCTCTACTGTTACACAATTACGAACAGGCCATGGTTACTTGCGCAGTTACCTATACAAAATACCAACAAACTCTGTTGACTCCCCACACTGTCCATGTCGCTATGGAGGTCCCCAGTCCCCAGAACATCTTCTTTTAAGATG